>CAUJRU010001555.1:0-56000 GCA_963277665.1 Viscum album | reverse complement strand
TTCATTCAAACATTATTTATTTATTATGATTTAATGAGAGGTGATTCCTATTCCTCAATAAATGAAATAATAAAAAAAGTATCAATGAAAATTATTTTCATCAATAATAGGGATCATAAAGTAATCTCATGAGTGATATCAATGATAAAATTGTGCACAATAATTTCAACCCTTTAACAAAATTTTATTTCGGATAGTTATTCATATTCATTAACATAGTCCATTTCATCCACCCAGTGAATGAATAATGTATGATGAATCAATATAATGCACTAAAATAAAGATATGTCTTGAATAACATACCATAATTTTAGATTCAATGATCAATGTGATGGAAAAATATAGAGAGGATATTATATATTGCCCATGTACCACTAGGTAACCTAAAAGACCAAAAAAAATTCCTTATCAAGGACATGTCCCATAGAGAAAAATATTATCACAAAACCAACAATACAACCTTCTCAAAATAAAGGGTCGATAGAAAAACCAGAATAAAATATAAGGAAGTCACATTAGAAAAAATAATTTTTTAAATGTGAATCTATGTATCAAAATCTGTGGAAGGGGGACAAAAATCCACCCATGATGAACATTGATTCATGTTTGGATCAATTTAAATTGATGGAATTATGGTATGATTTAATGGGATACAAAACACATACCTTTGTAAGAAAATATTCATATTGGGAACTATAAACCCTTGTCATTAAATGATGGGTTGAGATAACTAACCATATGGAAATCATATAATGAAAACCCTTATATATCCCTCATTAAAGACATAGTTATCATTACTAACCCTATAAAATTAAATATAGGGACTAACCATTGCCAAATAATCATAATGATACATCACATGAAACAAAACACTAATACTCATCACACAATCCCTCCCACAATTAAAATGATGTGTGTACCATGATTGATGAACTTGAAGAACATACAGAATAAACCTCAATTTCCTCACACCATGAGGTACATTAATATTTCATGGCACACAAAAGTATGAACCCAAGAAATATATACCCATAATCCATGTCATGATTCCATATACCCTAAAATTTTTCAATCACATTACTGTTTTCCATTTATTGTATCCAAACCTCTCATGTTGTGATTCTGATAACCCAAACAAAACAAAAACATCTAAGAAGAATTTTCAAATCCAATAATACTCATCTTTTTTCAATATCATAAAAATTACTTCAACAACTAAATATCATATAGGAACATGTTCAAAATGTATAGGAAATTATAGATTCATTTTTCTTTAATAAACAAATGTCTGGAACATATAATCCTTAAGAGATGATTCCATGCATAATGGAACACCCTATGGAAAATATAATTATAATGTAATTATATATATAGATGGGTTAATGGATAAAAAATACCATATACTTTAATTATATACATCAAATTTATAAATCCAAATCATGGTCGAACAAAATAAGAAACTTATACCCTTCCAAAGGTTCCCATCATATTCTAGGGACACCAGTAGTGTTGGTATTTCCTTCAATGAATCAATTAATTAAATATTAAATTTTCTCCTCATGGGAGGTATATTTATTAATTTATTAAATGTTAAATGTCGAAAAAAATAAACTAGCACCGAAAGGATTCATAATACATTCAATAAACCTAACTCTTGAAACCCTAATTTCATAGTTATATTTTATTATTGAAACAAGATACAATAGATTACATCAGATATGATTAAATAGTTCAATTCTCATAAGAGACTATAGAAATAAATGATTCTCAAAAATATATAATATAATATAAATAAATATTTTAGGGATAACATATTCAATCCAACTATTACATAATAAAAATCAATAAATATTCAATTTCATATACACTATGAAAATGAAAAAGAATAATGGGTGTGCTCATATTATTAATAATTGAATGAATAAAGTAAAGTATATCATTTAATAAATAATACATCAATAATATAGAAGATACATGAAAGAAAAAAAAGTAATCTATATATGTACTTAACCAATAATTTATAAATAAAACTTCCATTTGAATGAAAAAACTCCTTATTAATAAATATATTTATATGGAACACATAGAGTGAATTTAAATTTTCAATTCTTAACCATCATAAATTATGAAATTAAGTTATATATAGAGATTAAAATATCATTATCCTTCATAACCCTTGACCATATAACCATTCTATAGTGATTCATTTGATTTGTATATAATATGTGTTATGTTAAATTCTAATTCTGATAAATGGAAGAAGCAATTTCCTTGATCAGTTGGACCAAACCTTATGAAATCCTTTTTTATGACTTTGAAGGGAGATGGAATCAATCACATTTTCCCTTATATAACACCATAATTAGATTAATAAATTGAAGCATGATCACAACTTTTCACTAGAGAATCTATGGCTTCCTTGGATCACCACACAAAATATATTATCCAAACCACCACATGAATGTACCACAATCACACAAATTACCCATTTGGAATATGCTGGTGTAATAAAGGGCTATGCATATAGAACCCAATTGATTGGATTTTTATATACTAATTTTCATTTAACAATGAATGTATTTATACCTTTTTAGTATTTCTTTTTATAAAGTATTATAAAATATTGCTATTAAAACCTACATTTTAATTTGAATACTTTTTTTTTAATTTTGGGATATATATTATGTCCATTAAACCTATACATTTCATAATTTAGATAATTTCATAATAATTGTTTTAATAAATTAGTCATATTAAATGTTATCTATTTAGATTTTGAGGATATTGTAATTTAATTAAGATAAATGTTATTTTTTATCTCAAAATGTTATAATTGTATTAAAAACTTCTATTTTTCCTTAAATAATGATTTTAAACCCACACATTACAATTTTATAAAAATTTTATTTAAAATAAAAATAATATTTTAAATACTCATCTTTCAATTATCTATAAGTCAATCTTTCAAAATTTTCTACGATATTTAATATTTTTGGAAAAAGGTGAATTCTGTAAAAATATTCAATATTTTTTATGACTTCATAATAGAACAAAATTCATGTAATAAACACTTTTAATGTTATTAAAGTCCAAAAAAATACTTCCAACAAATGCTACATGTTATTTATGTTATGTTAATAGTTTTTCAAAATATTACTGAATCATCTAAAACCTAAAATATTTATTATGGTTTTAAAATAAATTCTTTATGGAAATGATTCACTTCAACATCATGAATGGTATTATTTAATCACATTATGTTCATATCTGAATAAAATATTTAAATCCTGTAGTTTTACAAGTAATCCATTCAAAAATACAAGATTACATTTGTGGTTTAGATGATTTTATCACACAATGTTTAAAAATTATGTTTAGAAAATAATATAGAATTCCTCACACTTTGTCTATAAACAGACACAAACAACCTCCCATTTCCATTCACTCAAAACAATTTGAGCATGAATTTACACATTTTATCACTCTTTAAATCCATCCAACAGTGATTTAGATCTCCTAAGAAGCTCGTCCATATCTTTTATAATTATTATCTCAAGGTAAGGGATTCCCTTCATATTACATTTATAAAAATATTTTAATTATATTATTTCTTTTGATTTCCATCTACTATGGTTTAAATTTGATTTTAAAAGACCCATAACTTCATTATCATTCTATATTAATGATAGTACCCCTTTTAATGACATTAATGTATTCTATTTATTTATATGTACACATATTATATTGCTGAAATTATACAATGATTTGAATGAAAATATTTTGTGTTGCGAATATTCATCATAATTTCCACTCGAATGTATTAGACTCAATTTACCTATTATATATTGACTATATAATTTCATGTATCTAGGAAAAAATTCTTAATTATGGTATTTAAAGTGATTAAAGGAATTCTTATATAGCATATTATGTGTGGAAGAAAAATTGATGAACATAATATGAACGTAACTAGTTTTCCTAGATTTATATAACAGTCAAAAGTGTTATGTATTATTTTATATCTTGATATTTCATGTACGATGTATGGGAGGTTAACCTATAAGCATAATTTAATGTTATCTTTCTTGTTATCATTGATATATGATAAGGATTTCAGGTTTTATGTTGTTGTTACATTACTATACTACCATAATGATATCATCTTATGTAATTCTTTTGTATTAATTATTATGATCCATGATTTGTTTTTTCACCATTCTATACACCATGATATAATTTTAATTCACTATTTAATGAAATTATTTTATTATTCCCTTACTAGGCTCTATATCTTATCCCGTTCTTCTGTTCATTCCATGGTTATCCTTTGAATTATTAGAAGATTATGGGATTTTTAATGGAATTGTATGTAGTATTTAAATAATATCATTTGATAAAATATTAAATTTCTTATTAGAAGTATATAATTACTCTAATACACTTGGCATCATGATCCTTTAGGATTATATTATGTGGATCGTTATGTAATAAATAATAAAACATTGTATAAACGAAACTGTACATCATAGTATATAAAATATCAAGAATGGATAATGTACACATATAATGAATAGAACAATAAATTACCACATGGATGTTAATAAAGTTTTTTATAGTAATAAAACTCATAATAATGTATATTATTATCTTTCTTTAAAAACCTCATATAACTATATTATATATAATTTTATAAGGTATAATCCAAATATGCAACATAGTCTGTCACATGGTACATAATGATGAATCAAGGGTGTAACTAAAATAGAACCGCATAAATTTGAATAATATGACTGATTCATTCATTATATGAAAGTAATGAATATGAAAAAGATACACAGTTAACATTCTATTGAAATAAACATATATTTTTCAAAACTAGAAAAAAGATTTTTAATATTTCCCATATTCAATGAAAAGAATAACATGGTCTTCATCCCATTAATTTTAGAACATGAGATATATTTTTAACCCCATTCAATTTAATAAATATATGATAAATACATCCATAGAATATTATATACACCAAAAAAAATATGAAATTAATGAATATTAAGGAATATATCTTGAAGAATGTTATGTGAGATGAGAAACATTTACAATTATGTCTTGAGTTTCATAAATTATCTTTAACCAAAATTATAAAAAAATTAAATAAAGATTTATTTTGTAAAATAATTAATAGTTGTATCAATTATCATTATTTTTGATAATTTTCAACACATGTTTTAGTAAGATAATATATATACTCGCCACACGAATTTAGTAATGCATAATATTTTTTGAATGTTTTCTAATGGAGAAATTTAATCTCATTCATTAACAAAATATTCATCATTTAAATATTATTCAAGATAGTAGAATATATGTTTCTTAAGGATTTTTAAATTTTGAATATCATTACTCACGAATAATAGTTATGACTCATGATGTCGAAATCAGCGATATGCCTATTTTTAGTAATTTAAAAATATTAAATGATATTTTAAAATGATTTAAAATTCACATTTCAAGATTTTAGGATAAAATTATAGACATATATTATGACTCAATATCATATATTATCATCAACTAACTTTATAAAAAATAAAGTAAGGTGGTGATGAAAAATGGAATAAACATATTCATTAATAAAGTAGTATTTATATACGAAAGAGAAATATCTTCAAAAAATTAATGTAAATGAAGAAAGTTGATTTATTATTTTTCGTTATATTATTATAATAATTTTATCAATATAATATATAATTAATTAATTAATTAATATAAATATTGGATTGTAGTTGTTTTAATAATCACAAATCGTGTTTATTATGTTTTTAATGATGCAACTATTCTATGATATAATTATAAAATATAATGAATTTTTTAAAAATGAAGATAATTTTTAAAAAGATTAACCACTAGTGATAATTCAACATTGAGGTAGATTCACTGAAAAAAAGAAATTCCGTTGATATTTAGTCTCTTCTATAATAGACTCATCGTTGATGTTGAGTCACCTCCATAATTATCTCACCATTTAAAGAATTCCCTACTGGGTATTATTCACTGTTGAAGATGACCTATCATTAGAATAATTCCTACTGATATGAGTCACCACATAGAAGAGTAACATTTCATCAAGAGTCTCCACTAGTCCTGGATGACCGTAAGAAGACATACCGCAAGCCTGACTCACTATTCGCTTAACTCACTATAAGACATGAGTCGATGATATTCTAACCCACTATCACAATTCTGGGACATTTGAATTAAATTTTTATAATGTATATATTATTGAATTCAATGGTGCGTATTATATTAATGATTATTATTTACCATATTAGGTAATCATCTATTAATGTTAGAGCCTAGTATGACTAAGTATAGGATTTTGATGATTATTCATAAAATGGGATCTCCTTTATGAAAAAGTGTATTTTAAAAAGGTATACCCCTCATGAATGAGAGTAGATTGACTATTTTGGATGAGTGTAAACTTTTTATCAAGTGTTCCGCATTTCGATGAACATTTTACAAAATATCAATACATACACTTCAACAATGAAAGAGTGAAACTTACTAAACCAACTGATCTCCACATGCAGTTAGATCAAATAGATCTTGAGATGATCTATTTTACTTTATTTTTCTTATAATTGGATCTATGAACTCTCGAAGTTACATCTAATGAAAATCAAGATTTTATATAATAATAGAAAAAACACTACATTCTCTATATATTTATATTTTATCATTCAATTTTATTATTTTTTTTATTGAGAAGTGTATTTTTCATCCTACTTATTAGCATATATTATCTTCTATACTATAACGGGAAGATAAAAGTTATGTTCTTATGTGTATTTTCATTTATATATTCATAGTGTTAGTGGATGTGTTCCTTGTTTGGAAAATGTTGGTTATCTTCACCCTGATATTATAGAAGAGGTCTCTATCTAGAATGGATAGCTTGTTATCCATTTAATTTTTCCCTGATATAGGTTGTGGATCAAGATTATTTTTATATACTCTTTTTGGAAGTGGGTGATTTCTATATTGAGGGTATTAGGTCTCATATATTTACCAAAACCCTTATTTTTATTTCCATGGTGTGTCTTGTTTTGTTTCATTTAATAGATTTAAAAATAATCTATTTTAAACTATACTCAAATAAAATACGTTGACAAGAACACCATAAGATCTAGTGATGAGGAATCACTTGCCAAAAATGATAAGAAGATGGACCATCTGGTTAGAATGTTTTATGATTTATATAATAAGAATAGATTCTTTTCAAATCCCTGAAACTAGGTAATGTGTGATAGAAGAGATTGTTAGAAGATGATTATGAATGAGATGATTTTTCAAATGATATTTTTATTTATGATTGTAAATGAAAAAAAATTTGAAGGTAAATTTTTACAAGATAAAACATAAAAATAAGTATTATGATAAGGATAAAATGTATATGAAAGTGATAAAATGCACCTGGAGTTAATCCAATGATAGCTCATGTGACTTAGACATGAATCATGATGAAAATCATAACAATGTAGATATGTTCTTCATGAAAAACATTTCTTGGGTACCTACTCTATCTCATATACGTCATTCAAATAATACTGGAGATGAACATAATGATTAAAATATACAAATTATAAAATTATTGAATAATGTAATATTCTTGAGGATAAGATTAATGAGTTGAAAAATAAATATTTTTTAAATAAACAACATAGTTTACCTACTATTGTTAGATCTCAAATTTATATAAATAAGAATAATAAATCTATGTTGTTCAAAAAAATACAGAACTCAAACATTCTAGTGAGCATTAATATAAAGGATTATTGAGGGTCACTAATTTAAGGGAAAATATCACTCAAATTTATGAAATAAATTTTCACACAAATATACCACCAGTTTTGGATACGATCTTAGACAAATAAGAATTATTTGGAACAACACTATTCCCAGTTCTAGTGTTAATACATGTTATTCTACTAGACCTAATATTGTTTTTACATCTGATATGTTATAAATATTCAAGTAGGAAACCAATTTAGAAATCTAGGTTTCTAAATCCCTAATCACTAACATTTCTGGACCAAAGAAGATTTTGGTTCCAAAATAAATTTTCTAAAAAATAGATTTTTAGGTACACGACTTGATGAACTTGTGTAAAAGAATATGGTACATGGCGAAAGTATTTCAAGTAAAATGAATAGTGATTAATCAAGCATCAATAATATTATAAATGTTTATAGTTGAAATTTCACCTTTGGATATGATGATACAATAAAAATCAATGGCCTTGGAAAAATTAGTAACTGCTGATTAGTTTCAATATATTAATTATTATTTTTTGAAGGATTAAAATATAATCTTCTCATAATTCCATAGTTTTTTATGAGCGTTTTTATGAGAAAATTGGGGAAAATATCTTGTAATATTTTTATTCTAATTTATTTGTATTTAATTCTTTGATAACTAAAAATGTCAATTCTATTAATTTAATTTATTTTAAATTATCAAAATTTTTCTTGCATATGTGGATTTTATAAAGATTCTTATATTATTCATATAATTATAATCCTGCGTAATATATACAAACATCTAAATCCAACTAAGAATGAATTAGTTAAAGGTGTTTCAAACCTAGAATTCACAATGGATAAATTCAATGACACCTTCAAAAATTGAAACAACAAAAAATATATTTTAAATAAATGAATGATTTTTCAACATATCAACCTCTTAGGTTGGTTCATATGGAATATAATAGACCATATGAAATATATAGTTTAATTGGGATGCACTAGGTCTATGTACTTGTAGATGATTTTTCTAGATATAATTAGATATTAATTTTTAATCAAAAACATGAATCAACCTCTTTCATTAAGATTTATACTACATAAAATGAAAATCTTGGTGGACCTAGGATTAACACCATAAAAAGTGACAATATTCATGAGTTTTAAAATTAGGACATTGAATCATTGTATTTAAAAAATCGATATAACTATAATAGTTCTGCTTCTAGGACCCCTCATTAGAACAATTTTTTAGAAAGATGAAATAGAAAACTTAAATAGATATCTTGAGAAATGATAATTTAATATTAATTTATTGTTTACTTTTTGAAAGAGGATGTGGAAAAAATAGATATATAATTAATATATTTATTATTGGATATCTTTTAAACAAAAGTCCATATAAACATTGTATTAATATAATCCATAAGGTTAACTGTATTAGAGTTTTTGTTTACAATGTATTTATTATAAACAATATATGTAATATTTACAAGTATTAATCCAAAAGTGGTGAAGGAATTTTTCTGGGTTATTCTATAGTTAGTAAAACATTATAGACTTTGTCAGTCTAATGAAACCATTCGTGCATGTTTCAGGGTGTAAAATGGCAGTCATGAGGCCATTCCAAATAATTTTCATATGAATACTCCAGGTACTGATTTAGTGTTTTTCAAACAATATATTTCTCTAGATCCATATGATCATCTTCTTGATAATTTTCCGCCTCTTATCATGCCTCTGGTTGAAGTAGTTCAACAGATTCTACCAGTGATCGTTAGGGATATTGCACCATCTACCTCAAATATCATATACACTACATGTGTCCCTAAAACCAATGTTTATGTTCCTACATACAACACCACAATAACCTCAGTATCCTATTCTATGCACTATCCCTTTTTTAATAGAAGGGATGTTTTTGATCCTTATACACAGGATGAGAGTGCTTGATTATAGATTTTTTGGAAAGGGACTTCAATATATTTCACTTTTGGTTGTAATCGATTTTATCCAAATATAATATTTTTATTATTCTTATTATTATTAACTGAATTTAATATTTTATGCCTTCAAATTTTTATAATCCCATTAGAAAGAGAATCCATTTGGAATTTATTTGAAAAAACTATGAAGTATAACGTTCTTTTATATCCATCTTATTCCTTATTACCATAAATATTATTATATTTCCATTGTTATAATTTTTTTTAATTCCATTTGAAACAATATTTATTTATTAATCTTATTTGTATTTATTATTATGTTATTCTTTCATTCCATATCATTTATATACCTTTGATACTATCTATTACTTAACATATTGGATAAATTTGTGAATTTTTTATTCTATATTTACTTTTTTAGACTTTAGGATTAAAAATCTCACAGTATATTTTTGATTATGTTAAGAAGATATAATCAAATTTTAAAATATGTATATTTCAGTGAAAATTTTATCTTATACAAGGTTCTAAAATTCCATAATTTGTGATTATATTAATGTGTGATATTGTTGGAACCTCCTTATTTTAGTAATCACAAAACATGTTAATTATGTTATTAATGTCATTACTGTTCTATGACTAAATTTTATAGTATAATAAATTTTGAATAAATATGGATATTTTTTTAAAAGATTTCCCATAATAGGTAAGTCAATATTAATGTTCTTTCACAACTATAAAAGACTCACCGCTGAAGATGAATCACTACATAAAAAGGCTCAATTTTGAAATTAAGTAACCGCCAAAATTTACTCACAATTAAATGGAATAACCAATGGGAATGAGTCATCGATGAAGTTGACTTTATGTCACACAAGTCACTACTGAGATGAATCACCTTTCATAAGAGTCACTGCTGAACAGGAGTAATAACTAGACTTAACCTACATCTATATGACCTACCACCATGTTGACACACTGCTTTCTTAAATCACCACCAAACAATGAGTCTGCACCAGTGGTGAACTACCACCATCTTGACTCACTATTGTCCTAACTCACAATCATACATGATTCACCTCTGAGATGAATCACATTTGATAGGAGTCACAACTGAAAATGAGTTACAACTAGATATAACCTACATCTAGATGACCTAAAACCATCTTGACTCACTGTTTTCCTAACTCACCACCAAACATGAGTCAACACTAGTTTACACCATAATCTCTATCCTTATGAATTTTAATTAAATGTTGTTAAAGTAAATATTATTTAATTTTATGTTGCGGATTATTTTAATGATTAATATTATATATTTTATGGAAATATTAATTTATGCAAGAGGAAATTATAATGTAGGAAATGATAATGATGATTATTTCTAATGTGAGATCTCCTTCATTATACAATATATATTAAAAATAAGTGTCCCACATGTATGAAAGTAGATTGAATAGTTTTTTTAATTGGGAATATATGATTAAGTGTAACACTTATTGAAGAACCCCCACAAAATTTATACCTACACATAAACTATAAAAGAGTGGATATTACATAACTTATAGATTTTTTCACACTATCAAAAAAAAGATATCTTATGATGCTCCATTTTACTAAATTTTTTAAATAATTGGATCGAGCAATTATCGAATAAATAATGGAAGAAACACAATAATTAAGAGACAAAAAGTTTGAGAAACATTATATTATCTACATATTTATACTTTCACTTTCTATTTTTATGATATTATTGATTAGTGTTTTATTCATGTTTTTTAAAAACACACACTGTCTGAAGTTCTATAACAAGATGATACACGATATATTCATCTTCCCAATTTCATCATTATACCCATAATATTTGTGGAATATGACCTTATTTTTCTAGTGATGTTTTCATTCCATAGTTTTTGTTGAAGAGGTCCCTACATAGTCTAGATAGCTGCCTAGACGTTGTTTTTTTACCTGATCTAGGTTGTGGATTCAAATTATATTTGTATAATCATCTTGGTAGTGGGTGATTTCCATGATTAGGAGAATAAGTCTTGTCTTGACACTAATCCACATAATTTGAATTTTGTTGTGTGTTTTGGTTTTTTTATATCTATTCATTAAATTGAATATTTTTTATACTATAAATATCGACTACATTTACATTTACTAATATATTTTTTTTATGTAATTATTATATTAATTAAATTGATTTCAAAGTTTATAATAAATTTTAATTTTTAACTGATCATTAATCAAGATTTGAGTAACCGTTTAAAATATCATAATTATATTAAACTACTCTTTAGATTAATATTGTCACATGTTTTTAAGTAGAGATATTTTATTTAAACTTTTTTTAATAAAATAATTTATTGGGAACACAGTTCAACCCCATATTGGGTTACTTAGTCTGATAAATAATAACCATCTTTGATTGGTGGTGGTGTAAAAAATATTTCATTCATAGAGTACCACGAATTCATGTACAAACAAGTGGATGTTTTATTTTGTTATCATATTTGATGAAAATTTTGATAATGGTTGGTCCATAAATATAAAAAATAATATATTGTATTATTATAAATATAATAATAGAATGGATGGGAAAGGGAAATATTTTGGAAGAGTAAAATGAAGAGGAGTTAAAATAATTGAAAAGTGAATCAGTGTTAACTCTTAGATGTAGTTTTCATCCATTAGTAAAGAAATGACATATTTGGATTGAGTACCAATAAAAAACCTCTAAGGGTTCTAATAGTCTTAAAAGAAGAAAAATATGAATATAAATGGATTTTATACTTGTTTTGGATGTGATTTTCCCAGGTAAATGAGAATGTTATTTTTACATGAGGATAAGATAATTTTATGATTAGATATTGATTATTTTTTCATTTAGGCCTATGATTTTTGGGATGTGATGATTCCTATAAATTATTTGTTATTAAAAAATGCATTTTTATATTTTAATTGAACCATTCCAAAATGGAAATGTATAATTGAAGAACATAATTAAAGTCAAACTGAAAAAAATAAATTGAATAATGTATATATATTGATTAAAATTTCTAATATAGGTTCATATATTAAAATAAATACTATAAAATTTATATTTTTCTCCAGGAATAAATATTTTTCACAAAAAATATTTTATAATATTTTATTTTATTATTACATCATATTGACTTCAAAAATGGAATAGTATATATAAAAAATTATTCCAAAATGTTCACAAAAAACCAAATTCTTTAATAAAATTACAATATTTTGGCCATTGATACATTTTAAATTAGATTATAAATATAGAATTCATTTTATATTATTCGATTTATCTATGGGTAATTACTTGTTATATTACCAGTTAACAAAACACATTTAAACAATTTATTGAAAAAATATTTTTTAGCATAAAATATTTTTATCATTATTTTATTCCAAGTATTAACCATTATGTAAATATTAACTAATATATTTTAATTTTTTATATTAAAATATCATTAAAATAATTCATTTATAGTGATGAATTTAAATCATAATTAAAAAATATGTTTCACACATAAAAATTATTTTATGATAAATATTTATTTTTTCAAAAAATGATTTTTCTTTATGTCTAATAATTGATAATCATTTTACAAATATTTATTCACTTGTTTACATGTATAAACAATTAGTTTTCAATAAAAATAACTATATCAATTGGAAACACGATTTTTTGAATGAATAAATTGAAAAAAAAAATTATTCTAAAATGTTTTATATAATATGAAAAATATTATATGTCATCAAAAAGTTAAAATTTTAAAAAATTACTTATAAAAAAAATATAATTTTCTTATCCCAAGACAATTCAGTTTTTTGGAATGAAATTCAAAAAACAATCTAATTGATTTATTTTTATAAAACATAATGCTTTATGTTTTAAATAGTTTTTTTATTACTACTAAAAGTAGTATATATAATATGATAATTTTTTTTAAATTAAAATAGTATGATATTAATTTCAAATTAATAACAAAACTTTTAGACTAGTATTACAAAGAAATATAACCATTAATCATATATTTCAATTTTTTTTATGGAATAACTTTCAATATTTAACAAATATGTAACCACGATAACATGTATCATACTTTATCAAATGATTTATTATAATGATTTAATTAATATGATTTAAAAAACAAAAAAATAAACAATATTGAAGTTAGGAGATAAATGTATTTTTGAAAAATGATACCCGTGTATATAAAATGGAACCAAAATGGAAGTACACCGATATACATGATATTGGAATGAATTTCACACTTTTCCCCCATAGATTAGAGGGTTGATCCCCATAACCTAGATAAACATGGTGGTCTGACACCTGGCCAACATGCAATGCCTTTTTTAATAAAAAAAGTAATAAATAAATCTCTTTATACATGAGAAATATATAATCAAATAACTAAGGAGATAATTAAGTGTACACATGATTGGTAAATATTTTTATATTGGGAGAAATTCATTTTCAATTACAATTTAGAAATTCAAAAACATTTATATAGATGCCATTTCATTCTAGGACTATTATATAAATTTCACCCTCATTATCTTAGTTATAATATAGCAATTAAATTACCTAAGTCTATAAATATGAATTATAGGACTGGAGATATAATTTTTATTATAATGTAAACCTCACAACCTTAGGAAATGTAAGTAAAACTATAATAAAAATTCTAATACAATATACATGTCCTTATAGGAATTATAATTGTGAATGAGTATCCACATGTACATAAATTATTTATGTTCCTTATAAAATAGATTTTTATTCATCTAGAATTTATGTATTTTTTAAAAAATATATATATTATTTATTTCAATTTTATATGTATAACATTAGTCAATTATTCACCTTTTTTATGAATTCTCAAATTTTGATTCTAATTTTGAATGAATAAGAGTACATTTATATTATTTGGGCATTAAAATCAACCTTTGATGGATAATAAGATCCAAAAATTCAAGAAAAATAATTCAACCACTATAATTGCAAAATGGTAAGAAAAATGTAATTCAATACTTAATATGAAAAATATTTCATGAGAAAATGCAATAAATTAATTCCTAATACGTCAATAATTAAACCAATAGAACTTCAATAAAACGTTGAAATTTAAATTTCTCATTAAAAACATAACACTATATAAAAATCGATTATTTTATTGTTCATCTTATTAATTCAAAATTTCATAATCCCTGAAAATAATGATTACATGAATGTTAAACCTAAGTATAACAACCAACATTTCAACTTTTTAATATATGCATATATTATTAGTATATGAACAATATATTCCCATTTAAGAGACATCAACACTACGTTTCTTTATTGTAAACTCATTATTTAGATTGTTAGTGGGTTATTAAACATTATTCGTAGATATAAAACATTTCATATATCTAAAATCAATTAAATCATATGTTTATGATTATTATACATATAATCAAAACATAATGGGATTGAACTACAGATATAGTAATAATAAATGCTTCAAATTTACATGTCAACCTATTTTGAGGAAAATTACATTGATGGATACAGAATTGGTTTGAATAAATTAACTTGTACTTACAAAGGGAACAATTTATATTCCTTCCTTCATTCGTACTCTTTTTTTCATAAAATATAAAGATCTTATCTCTATACTTCTAACAAAGTCTCATTCCCATTAATCGTGTATTTTGGGGTTTATTTATTCAACAATAATATATATGTTGTTTTTACTTACCTTATTCACCTATACCTCATGTATTTATTATTCATTTTTAGATAACCTTTTAAAATCTTCATTTCTTAAGAAAATATTTGACTTATATAAGTCATACAATTACCTAATGGAACATGATACTATATAATCACATGGTGAATATTTTTGAGAGAATAATTCTCTTAAGACGTTTCGGTTAAACAGATAAATTAAATGGATATTTTTAAATTCTCTATTATTTATATAGTCCATAAAATTCCAACTAATATTACAATGTTTTTCATATACTTAGAGACACATTTACATTCCTTATGTTTAAAATTAATGATTCTTTACTCTATATATTCTCTTTAACATTGAGTTAAATATCAATAATAGAATATTACCTTAAAAAAATTTATTCCTTTCTCTCTATATCCACCTATTTGTTTATTATAAGTCCAAGTCTACAATTTATTACGGTATCCACTTTAATAATAAACATATAGAAAAAAATTATCTCTTTAATTAAATCTCAAATCTACAAATATAATATAATATGACTTTCTCTATTGTTCAACAATAAATATATTAGTTATTCCATTAAATGGATAAGGTTTCCACTTTATAAAATCAGGTGAAATAATTTTAGTATGCTATTAAGTAACACATGTTCTTGTATCTGTAAGATTATTGGTAATAACGTGATTTAACATCACTACAATCATCATAATTATGTCATAAACAAATTTCTTAACACTAGCAGGCATGAGATTATTATTTCTATTTTAGTGTATCAATATTTCATACATTTATTCAAATAGGTTCAAAACTAAATAATGTAATATAGATATATTTCAAAAAATAATAAGAATATTGACGCATAAAATTTAAATAAATAAAATTTTATTATACATTCTAATGGTTTATAATTATAATCATGTATTCAATTTTCATCACATAGCTAGTTACCAAGGGTCAATCTAATATTTATTTGAAACTAAATAAAACAATTTTTAAAACAATATCACAGAGCTAATGGTTATTCAATATCATTTGTAAAATATATAATGGATATTATATATGATGATAAAATAATTTAGAAGTCTTGAGATACTGTATACGAACATAAATATTTAATCACTTTTGAAAACCTGCAATATTACATTAAATTTTTGTGAGAAATGTATTATTACCTTTATCATATAACGTGAATAATTCCGTGATCTCTATTACGAACCTTGGGAATAAAAATAAAAATAGATATGTGATCTCAAATACTCCATAATGGAGATTATAAAGCTGATGCAATCACACAATCAAAATGCGTGAATTATATGGGAGCGATAACTAATAAAAAAATTATTACATATAATTAATATCATGAAAGTGGAATATATTGATGGTTAAATAATGAAATAAATTTTAAAATAGAAATAAAAATCGGTTTAAAAATTTATAATCAATATTTTTTACATCATAATTTTTCAGTCATTTCCTCATTCCCATGCATCCTATATAAATAGATAAGGAAAACACAAAATAACCAATCCATTTTATCTCATGAAAACCACAAATTCATCGATGTACTATCTAAAAATGAACCATACAAATAAAATATCTATAAAACCCTAATTCATCATATAAATTTAATAAATATGATGTTTAAAACAGTATCACAAATCCGTTATAGTAAACACCTATTGTCACGACCTGTCCTCGGGGCCCGTGCCGTGACTACCCCAATCCCGCCTTCCATAGGCCAGGGGCTGGCGACTAGAACCAAAGGCATAAATCCCGATAACTAGGAAGGAATTGCCTTTATAAAAGTAAACAAAACACCACAGAGTACAAGAGGAAGTAAAACACTAAGTACAAAAGAAAGTGCTGAGAGGTAAATGGGCCAGAATACAAATCCAAAAGAAAGTACAAATACAACTGAACAAAGTAAAACCGAAAAAGACAACAGCTGGAAGAACAGAAGCGGCTCCTGGATCATCCTCCTCGGATCCTACCTAAAGGGTAGGTACAGATGGCGCAGCTCCTGGATCGTCCACCACGGATCCTACCTGAAGGGTAGGTACAGATAGCCTCCACAACTCTCTCGCCCATCAACCTCCTCTATGTGTTGTCTCGTCGTGAAGTCCACCTCCGGATACTGACTCATCGTGTAGTCCACCTCCGGGTACTGACTCGTCGTGTAGTCCACCTCCGGGTACTGTCCCATCCTCGAACACGGGGCCTTCATCAACACTGCCCGTCGTCTGCAACCAACACAACGAGGTGCGGGCATAGCTCGTGCAGGGGTGAGTATAAAAATACTCAGTAGGGACACCGAGACCCTCAAGGTCTCACTAAAAACCAACAAGGATAACCACAAAGAAGATCACAACAGATAACCTCTACATAGGTATATGCCCATGCATATACCTAAGTTATCATGTAACCCATCTCAATCATGTGGAAAACACCATGATCATGATATCAACAGATAACCACTACCCAATTATATTCCCATACATATACCTAAGTTATCAAGTGACCCATCTCAATCATGAGGTAAACAAAAAGTTCAAAAGTCTCAGCTCAAACCAGGATTTTCATTATCGAAACCGTAACTGCTGAAGAGCTCTGTCTATGGAGTGTACAGTGGTCCTGTCACGACTCCGAGGTACTGCTCACTAACCTAAGAATGCTGAGGTACTCCTCATGTCGAGTACCGCAGATCAGCCACCCAAACACAGTAGTGCTTCCTGCCGGGGTATGTCACCCAAACATAGTAGTGCACACCCCCTAGTAGCCTGCTGAGGTACTCTCCAGACGATTACCACGGGTTTTCACTGTCACACAGGTAGTGCTCCATCCGCCATGGGTATGCACGTCATAAATTAGTGCTCTGTCCACTGGGCTAATCGACTCACTCCAAGTCGAGTCGGTCAAGTAGTCGTCAGGTCTTAGTCGGCTACACGGTCTCCGTACTCCGCACGCTCGTCTCCGGGAGGGTCTACTCCACGACCTACAGGTCGATACTCCAAGTATCTCAAAGTACCACGAAGAAGTATCTCAAAGGACCGCCTCGTCATAGGGGTCTCAACGCAATAGATGGCACGTCAATCGGACGCCCGGTCTGTGAGTTATTAGCCTTTTCGTCCTAGGGGCCCGGTTGGTTTCGTGTGCGAACCAATCCGGTCCTATCTCAAATGTACCCTGAACTCTCATAGGGTATACTCATAGGGACCGTTTTTCAACGTGATCATCAACACCGCTGATGGTTCGTCAAACGGATGTCCGGTCTGAAAGATATCAGCTTTTCCGTTCCAGGGGCCCGGTTGGATTTTGGGTACAATCCAACCTGGCCACTATCCAACATCAACCAAAACTCAGGATAAGTATGCGAAAAGTTTCGTCTCAACAATAGGAAATCAACAAGACAGACGACACATCAATCGGACGCCCGGTCTCTGAGTTATTGGCTTTTTCGTTCCAGGAGCCCGGTTGATTTCGTGAGCGAACCAACCCGACCGCACTCTGACGACATCCAAACCTCGAGCGGAGTAATCCAAAAGATCCATCTCACTTAGTGGAATCCATCAAATTCGACGAAACGTCAATCGGACGTCCAGAACTCAAGATATAAGTGTTTCCGCTCCGAGGGCCCGGTTGGATTCGTATCCGAACCAACCCGGCCGAATCCAAAATAATCTGAAACCGTGAGTGCAATATACCAAAACGACCGACTCGTTCCAAGGATCGCTACGCAACTAACGGTTCATCGTTCGGAGGTCCGTAACCCATGTTATGGGCAAAAGACCGAAAACGGTATGAAAACGGGGGTTTCGGGCCCGGACCGACCCGGCCCGCGACCCCCCGGTTGGCCCGAACCGGACCGACCCGCCCCGGGTCCGGGTCGTCCCGGCCCGGCCTGGGCACAGCGCGTCCAGCGCGCTGGCCAGCTCGGCCTTTGGCCGCGCCGTTGGAAAGGGGGGGGGGGGGGGCGCCTGCCCCCCTTGTGTAACTGCGCCCCCCCACCCCCCAAATTAAGGGGGCCGTTTTATAGGGCCGACCGGGTGAATTAATTCCCCCGGCTCCCCTTCATCCGGCCGGCCTGCACCGGCCGGCCGGTTAATCCGAAAAGGACCAGCGACAGCCGGTCCTTCCTCCATCGCCGACACCGGCAGCCCGGAACCGGCCGTCGGTCACCCTGCTTCGCCGCGGCCCGGAACCGGCCGCGACTTGGTTCTTCCGACGCGGTGCGATGGAACCGCACCCCACCGCCACGGCCCCGCTCCGGCCGTGGCGTCTTCGGTTTTCTTTGACGCGGCGTGACGACGTCACGTCCTTGTTCATCTTCACGGTGCGGCGCGACGGCGTCATGTATTACTAATCGTGCGATTCCCGCGTGGTGCGACGACACCACGCCATTCCGTCCCAAACACAAAGAATCAAACATGGATAAAGGATGAGGGTCGACCGTGTTTGTGCGGTCCGACCCCCTCTTATTAAACGATAACATTTATTCATATATCCACGAAGATCGACAAACCAGAATCATGAACGGAGATAATTAAATAAAATAAATCCCCTACCTCGAGCGTGGCTTGAACGACGTTACTGTCGCGGAGAAAAAGACGTCGCATCGCGGGTCGGTGTCGCGGAAGAGGATTCGTAGACGAAGATGGAGATTGTAAGAGGTGGAACGGCTTCTCCCTTCCTTTTTCGTGGGAAGAAGAATGCGGGGTGGCGCATCGTCATTCATTGGAAGAAAGACGTGACGACGTTTTTCATCGTAGACCGATTCGTTCTTCACATTCTTCGTCGTTGAAGAAGATGTTCTTCACGCCTCCCAAATCCTCCCAACGTGACAAGACTCTAACAAAAAATATAATAATCCCAAGTCTTATTTTATTAGCACAAGATAAGAAATTGAATTTCAAAAGCTTGAATTAATTCCACTTAATTAATTCAAGCCAAGTTGTCAACATTAAAGGGGTGAGTTGAGGGAGTTAGGAAGTTGAAGGGGTGGGGTTCGTGTGGGCCACACCTCACCTTAAATCCTCCCATGGGTGGTTGACTCCAAGTGGGTCCCACCCCTAACTCCCTTACATAGATTAAAACCACTTAAGAGAGGGACAAGTGTTGTAACACACCACTTAAACTACTTAACAAGAAAATAAAAATTGTAGAAACATTATAAATTAAACTTCCAAAATTTTTATCATCTTCTCTCGGGTAAAAGCAACTCTGGAAATGGCATTTTTAAGAAATTACCGGCGCTACGGTTCCATCAGTGCCCTCGGAATTCGATTCTGAGATCCGGTTCAAAAGATAGAAATTCCCACTCATTCGTTCACTGAACGTACCCAAGCCAAACTTCGGAAAATTATTCCGGGCACACCGGGTCTCGGAATCAGGCGTCGTCAGAAACTGCATTCTTGTAAAATTCCAAAGAAAATTAAGAAAGAATTTTCCTTGAAATTTCCGAGTCTTTAAATTAACCCCACCTCAGGGTTGTACGTCCCCGTAAAACTTCAACACAAACTAGGGTCACAAAAGCGGTATTGAGCACGCATCTGAGCCGTCCGCTCCCATGTGCTTACCTAGAGGTTCCCATACTGCCAGAGAAAGTGCACCCGAGGAATCGATGGTCCTAGTAGGATCCGCTCTTATCGATCCTCGATCCCCACTGGAACCTCCATGAAAGTCACCCCATCGCCATCGTCCTACTCCACATGGTCGATGATAAGCGATGGGTCGAGCACGTATCTCTTCAGTTGAGATACATGGAAGTCGTCGTGCACCTGGTGAAAATGAGGTGGATGGGTCAAGCGGTAAACCACCATGCCTACCCAGATGAGGACCTAGAAATGTCCGTTGAACCTAGGAGATAACTTTCTTCCTTGGCCACTGCTCTGTAAACTTCATCGAGGTGAGACCCGCATAAGGACGTGATCATCATCATCGAACTCTAGTGGTCTCCAATTCCTGTTAGAACTGGAACTCAAAACGACTACTTCCACGAGGGTAAGGTTGACCGACTCAAGAGTGATCGGTCGCACCCTCCTGTGAGAGAGTTTATCCTCTGCTGCCTGTGGTTTCCTTTTCTCCGACCAAGGAAAACTCATCCCGACGTTTTCCTAAACCGGTCAATTTGAGTATGACCAGTTATTTCCCTTTCCATACTCAAACTAACGTCGTAAGGCCTCGACACTTCCACCAAGAGATTCCAACCGGAACTCTCTCCTCGAGGGTCTGACCACACTGTCGGCGTAAGTGTGATTATCGAGTCTCCTCCCAAGGTTTCTCGAGATGCGAGGGTCAAGTCCACGGCTTACCAGAAACAATAGGTTTGGAACAAGATTTGTGAAATCAAGGAATTATTCATATCGACGTCCGTTACTACATCAGCTAGTAGTGGACATAGACTGTCCCTTGAATCATTTCTAGAGCCATTGGGTCACTCTCCTTGACTGCATTGAGCCGCACTCTTCCTCCGCCCTCCAGATCCCTATGCCTGGAGGGGATAAATAAGGTGGGTGGTTGTAGCATGTTAAGATGTACACCACCTCATGGTTCTCTCATAGATCAGCCTCCACATCCGCTGCTTCGTAGACTAATCTCTCCTTTAAGCTTCCTCTTATGGAAAAATTTAACATGCCCAAGTCTCCAAGACTAGTGCCAGTTTCCTGTTTCTTACTGCACTGTGCAGTCTTCATCCGCTCCTAGATGATCTGAAGGAGCTGCTAAAATTTATCCTTTTCCGAAAAGAGAGACTCGGTCTCATCCCCTGGATTAACCACTCCCATTTCCTAATACAGTCAATCCTGACATGAATGTTGTATTCATGCCATGGATAACGTCGTAAGGCCTCGATGTAACTACTAAGATATCCAACTGTCACTTTCGCCTCCAAGGGTTGCGTCACACTGTCGGCATCAGTGTGAGGCCACTGGGTCTCCTCCAGTAGAAATCTCGAAAGTGAGGGTCTAATCAATAGCTTTAACTGGGACCACTCAGTATCAACAAAACAAAAGGACAGGAAAGAAAACAAAGTTAAGTAGCTTTTTATTATTGCAGCTCATAGTACAAAGACATGAATACAATAGCAACATGGAACTAGAACTACAAAGGACGTATCCACTAGTTCCTCTCTTGTCCACCTGCTCCCAGAGCTCTACTACCTTGTCCACTGCTCGGCTGTTGCTCAAGCACCCGCCGCTGCTTCTGCCTCGGTGGCATCTCCAACGCCAGCGGATCAACTGTACGAGGAGTTGGACAGTCTCATGCCAGGTGACCCTTCCCACAGCAGGAGTAACACTATCCGTTTCTGGCACGCCTGGCTCTGACCCCACCTCGGGTGCCCCGCACCACCGATCCTAAAACCCGAGATCGTCCAACTGCTAGGCTGGTCCTCCTAGACCTCTGCATCATCTGTCTACTACCCACAGATGACTCGGATACTCATCGAAAAACACACGGCAAAGGCAAAAGCTCCTATACATGCTCGGGGTGTAGAGCTACTGGCACAAACTCCACCCTGAAGAAGGTCTCGAATATTCCCATGATAAGGTCATCCCGTCGCAAAACTGAAACAAGTGGCTCTACCACCTACCTGCTGCTGCCTAAAGGAGGTTGGAAGCAAAGATCCCCATGAAGTCTGTAGGCGTCCCAACTAGCCTGAAGACTTTCACCACAGCCTCCAGCCAAACCTCAGCCGCCTGCGGGTCCGTCTCTCTCCATAACCTGGGTGGCCTCTGGCACTGGAACTCGTGCAGCGCACTCAAGTGGCATGCATCGCCTACTGCTGGGGCTGGTGGCATCCGTGGCCCAACGTATGGTAGTACCGTTGGTGCCTCAACTGCAATAGGGCCCTGTACCGAAGCCTCGTCGCTCAACAGGATGTCAGTACACACATCCCTCTGGTCTCTAGCTGGTCGTCAATGAAAAGGCATCCTGAAAGAAACAACGTGACACGGTCAAACGATTATACCTGGTGAGATGACCTGGTTTGAGCTATTTTAAGGGAAGACCTTTGAAAGCACACACGCAATCAGTGTTTTCGTGGACCAAGTCGGAAATCAGTTGTCAGGGTCCTGGTGTATGGATACGTCGGCCTCCCGCACCAACACTTGACTCCCTGAACATAAAGCCACACTCGGTACTCTTAACATTATTACTTCACATAATGAAAAAAATATTAGAGTTATATGTTCTGCAGTAGAACTGACTCCTCTGATACCAATTTGTCACGACCCGTCCTCGGGGCCCGTGCCGTGACTACCCCAAGCCCGCCTTCCATAGGCCAGGGGCTGGTGACTAGCACCAAAGGCATAAATCCCGATAACTGGGAAGGCATTGCCTTTATAAAAGTAATCAAAACACCGCAGAGTACAAGCAGAAGTAAAACACTAAGTACAAAAGAATGTGCTGAGATGTAAATGGTCCAGTATACAAACCCAAAAGAAAGTACAACTACAACTGAACAAAGTAAAATAGAAAAATACAACAGCTGGAAGAACGGAAGAGGCTCCTGGTTCATCATCCTCGGATCCTACCTGAAGGGTAGGTACAGATGGAGCAGATACTGGATCGTCCACCACGGATCCTACCTGAATGGTAGGTACAGATACCCTCCACAGCGCTCTCGCCTGTCAACCTCCTCCGTGTGTCTTCTCGTCGCAAAGTCCACCTCCGGATACTGACTCGTCGTGTAGTCCACCTCTGGGTACCGACTCATCGTGTAGTCCACCTCTGGGTACCGTCCAATCCTCGAACACTCGGCCTTTTTCAGCACTGCTCGTCGTCTACAACCAACAAAATGAGGTGCAGGCATAGCCCATGCAGGGGTGAGTATAATGATACTCAGTAGGGACCCTGATACCCTCAAGGTCTCACTTAAAACCAACAAGGATAACCACAAATAAGATCTCAACAGATAACCTCTACTTAGGTCTATGCCCATGCATATACCTAAGTTATCATGAAACCCATATCAATCATGAGGAAAAAACCAAGATCATGAAATCAATGGATAACCACAACCCAGGTATATTCCCATATATATACCTAAGTTATCAAGTGACCCATCTCAATCATGAGGTAAACACAAAGGTCAAAAGTCTCAGCTCAAACCAGGATTTTCATTATCGAAATCGTAACTTCTGAAGAGCTCTGTATCTGGAGTGTACAGTGGTCCTGTCACGACTCCGAGGTACTGCTCACTAACCTAAGACTGCTGAGGTACTCTTCCTGTCGAGTACCGCGAGTCAGCCACCCAAACACAGTAGTGCTTCCCGCCGAGGTATGTCACCCAAACACAGTAGTGCACACCCCCAAGTAGCCTGCTGAGGTACTCTCCGGACGAGTACCGCGGGTCTGCACTGTCAAACAGGTTCTGCTCCATCCGCTATGGGTCTGCACCTCACAAAGTAGTGCTCCGTCCACTGGGCTAGTCGACTCACTCCAAGTTGAGTCGGTCAAGCAGTCGTCAGGTCTCAGTCGGCTACACGGTCTTCATACTCCGCATGCTCGTCTCCGGGAGGGTCCGCTCCACGAGCTACAGGTCGATACTCCATGTATCTCAAAGTACCACGAAAAAGTATCTCAAAGTACCGCCTCATCATAGGGGTCTCAACGCAATAGACGTCACGTCAATCGGAAGCCCGGTCTGTGAGTTATTAGCCTTTCGTCCTAGGGGCCTGGTTGGTTTCGTGTGTGAACCAATCCATTCGTATCTCAACTATACCATAAAATATCATAGGGTATACTCATAGGGACCATTTCTCAACGTGATCACCAACACCGCTGACGGTTCGTCAAACAGACGTCCGGTCTGAAAGATATCAGCTTTTCCGTTCCAGGGGCCCGGTTGGATTTCGGGTACAATCCAACCTGGCCACTATCCAAAAGCAACCAAAACTCGGGCAAAGTATTCCAAAAGTTCCATCTCAACAAGAGGAAATCAACGAGACAGATGGTGCGTCAATCGGACGCCCGGTCTGTGAGTTATTGGCTTTTTCGTTCCAGGAGCCAGGTTGGTTTCGTGAGCGAACCAACCCGACTGCTCTCCGACGGCATCCAAACCTCGAGAGGAGTAATCCAAAAGATCCGTCTCACTTAGTGGAATCCATCAAAGTCGACGGCACATCAATCGGACGTCCGGAGCTCAAGATATAAGCATTTCTGCTCCGAGGGCCCGGTTGGTTTCGTATCCGAACCAACCCGGCCGAATCCAAAGTAATTCTAAACCTTGAGTGCGATATACAGAAACGACCGACTCGTTCCAAGGATCGCTACGCAACTGACGGTGCGTCGTTCAGAGGTCCGTAGCCCAAGTTATGAGCAAAATACTGAAAACGGTCTAAAAACAGGGGTTTCGGGCCCGGACCGACCCGGCCCGAGACCCCCCAGGCGGCCCGAACCGGACCGACCCGCCCCGGGTCCGGGTCGGCCCGGCCCGGCGCGGCGCGGCACGGCCCGACGCGGCCCGTCCTGGGCACAGCGCGCCCAACGCGCTGGCCAGCTCGACCTTTGGCCGCGCCATTGGCAAAAGGGGGGGGGGCACCTTCCCCCCTTGTGTAACCGCGCCCCCCCAATTAAGGGGGCCGTTTTGTAGGGCCGGCCGAGGGAATTAATTCCCCCGGCTCCCCTTCTTCTGGCCGGCCCGCACCGGCCGGCCTGTTCTGCCGACAAGGACCAACGACTGTCGGTCCTTTCTCCATCGCCGACACCGGTGGCCCGGAACCGGCCGCAGCTTGGTTCTTCCTACGCGGTGCGGCGGCACCGCACCCCACCGCCGCGGCCCCACTCCAGCCGCAGCGTCTTCGGTTTTCTTTGACGTGGCGCGACGGTGTCGCGTCCTTGTTCATCTTCATATCATGGCGCGACGGCGTCGCGTATTACTTGCCGTGTGATTCCCGCGTGGTGCGACGACACCACGCCATTCCGTCCCAAACACAAAGAATCAAACATGGATAAAGGAGGAGGGTCGGTTGTGTTTGTGCGGTCCAGCCGCCTCTCATTAAACGATAACATCTAGTCGTATATCCACGAAGATCGTCAAACCAGAATCATGAACGGAAATAATTAAAAAAAATAAATCCCCTACCTCGAGCGTGGCTTGAAAGAGGTTACCGTCGCGGAGAAAAAGACGTCGTGTCACGGGTCGGTGTCGCGGAAGAGGATTCGTAGACGAAGGCGGAGATTGTCCGAGGTGGAATGGAATCTCCCTTCCTTTGTCGTGGGAAGAAGAACGAGGGATGTCACATCGTCGTTCTTCGGAAGAAAGACGTGACAACATTTTTCGTCGGAGACCGATTTGTTCTTCGTCGTTGAAGAAGATGTTCTTGAAGCCTCCCAAATCCTCCCAACGCGACAAGACTCTAACCAAAAATAAATTAAGCCGAAGCCTTATTTTATTAACACAAGATATGAAATTGAATTTCAAAAGTTTGAATTAATTCCACTTAATTAATTCAAGCCAAGTTGTCAACATTAAAGGGGTGAATTGAGGGAGTTAGGAATTTTAAGGGGTGGGGTTCATGTGGGCCCCACCTCACCTTAAATCCTCCAATGGGTGGTTGACTCCAAGTGGGTCCCGCCCCTAACTCCCTTACATAGATTAAAACCACTTAAGAGTGGGACAAGTGTTGTAACACAACACTTAATCTACTTAACAAGAAAATAAAAATTGTAGATAAATTATAAATTAAACTTCCACAATTTTTATAATCTTCTCTCGGGTAAACGCAACTCCAAAAATGGCGTTTTTAAGAAATTAGTAGTGCTACGGTTCCATCGGTGCCCTCGGAATTCGATTCCGAGCACCGGTTCAAAAGATAGAAATTCCCGCTCGTTCGTTCACTGAACGTACCCGAGCCAAACTTCGGAAAATGATTCCGGGCACACCGAGCCTCAGAATCAGGCATCGTCAGAAACTGCATTCTTGTAAAATTTCAAAAAATATTATGAAAAAATTTTCCTTCAATTTTCCGAGTCTTTACAACTATATTTTAAGGCTATAATATGAGATGAAAATATATTTCCAGGTTAATAAATAGAACGACATGATCATTTTCCCATGAAATAGAAAACATGAGATGGATTTTTAAAATTTTTTAATTATATAATTATATCATAAAAACATCTATAGATAAGTATATACAAAATATAATGTAAAAATACCCATGATTATATTATATGTCTTAATGAATAAATAGTGGCATAATAAAACCTTACACTTTTATTTTCAATTTATTGACATTTATTTAACAACATATAAAATAAACATAATTTTATTATTAAATTGATTAATAATCATCCTAATATCTTTTAAATTTTAAAATATAACATTTTTATCTTTTAATTTATATGTATTTTTCAGTTATTGTTTATTTTCAATAATAGATGATAGTTATTTCAACTATTTCCTATATGTTTTCAAATGATGAAATATAAATATATTTTTTGATAATATATTTTTCATTAAAAAAATAGAATGTAATCGAATAAATTTCCCCATATTATTTTTGACCTTATAATTCTATTCTATTTGATTGTTGGTTATGTTTTGGGAAGAATATTTCAGTGATTAATTTTTTGTAGGTTTTTTAGAAATATCAATTTATTACTTCATAAAAATAATTAATTAATTTATTACCCTTAAATGTTCATATTCATGAAAATATTGAAAACATTACATTATCATAACGATAGTCTGTACATATGAAAGGATAGTTTTTTCATTTATAAAGAATTTAAGGTAAGAAAGGTAAATAATAGTTCACCTTTATAGAATAAAAATAATTTTATATATGCCATATATATTTATCAAATATATTTGAATAAACTTCCAAGAGGTTCATTGGTGAAAAATGAAATATGTATTTCATGTATTCCATTGTCCGCATAGACAAGAGAGTGATAGTTACATTTTTTCTATAGGTTGGAAGGTAATGTAAAGATCATTTACTAAATAATATGAAATCATGGACATATTATATACTTATATATGATATAAATATAAGATAATAAAATATAAATATATTGGATATGTAGAAATAATAAGATAGAAAAACAAATAAAAGTTAATTGAGGTTATAATTTTTATAGAGATTTACTCCTTTAGTAAAGCCATGATGTTTAGAGGTTCTGTACTTCAAGATAATCCAAAAGAAAACATAATTGTTATAGGATATGTAAAATGGGAATATCATGTGTTTTTATGGTTATTCGGAGGTGGTTTTCCTTGTTAATGGAGAAAGGTTATTTATACATGAGGATAACAGTATTTTTGTGTTACAATAATCATTATTATATCATTTTGGTGTATGTATTTAGTGTAGTTTTGATTACAATGATATTTTTCATTTATTATTAAAAAATTATTTGTTTTTACATTATAACCATTCCATAACAAAATATAAAAAAATTAAAAATCAAATTATAATTAAATAATCAAATTTTTTATTTTGATAATAATATAAAGAATGTTTAAAAATTTATAAAATTTGTATATAAATTAAAAATATTACTTTTAAATTAATTATTTCTATAATTAAATATATACATGAATGAGGAAAATATTTTTAAACCATTCATGCAATGATTACATCAAAATGATTTCATAAATGTCCTAGTATATATAAAAATGAATATTTCACTACTCATGATAGTGATAAAGTTTTCATAAAATAAAAAAATCATCATAATGATAAATACCTAATAATGACTTAAAATAATAATTATATTAATTTTAAATGTTAAAAGGTGGTATAATTTAATTCTATTTGAAGAACACATAATGTGAACCAACTGTTTTTTGAAAAATTGTATTGAAACATAAATATTTATTTTATAATTATTCACCTCTTAGTAAAAAAATGATTTAGTTGTACCTATAATTTATTAATGATATTATAAAATGATATTATTAATATCATTCATAAACAGTGATCGATTTATTTTATGAGGCTAATAAATATATTTCCAACATAAAATGCCTTTTTAAAAAATAACTATTTTTTACAATCAAATGAATTTTATTTCATTTATTGAAAAGTGATAATCAATGTATCATTTATTATTAATTCATATATATATATATATATATTTTCATTAAAAGGAAAAATTTAAATAAGAAAAATATTCCTTTTAAATAACAAATTCGATATAATGGTTTTAGTATAGTAAATTTTATACACTATTACAGAATTTATATATCAATGACAATTTTATATTTAAAAACAATATTATAAAATCACTTTAAATAGTTTTAAAAAATAATACATTTTACCTAATGTGAATAATAATGAAAAGTAAAATAACAAATATATGATAATATTGTTTCAGTATAGAACTCATTACTTATTATTTTAAAATGACATTTTAACTAATAAAATATGTATGTATAATATGATAAAACAAATTAATAAGTTAAATGATATAATAAATTAATTAAAAGTACAATATAAAATTTTATATTAATATAAAAATGAGATATGTTAATACATCGTATATTTCACTAATAATGTTGTTTGATATTACTCTAAATATGTTGAATCTTTTTTACTTTGAAAACATGTATCATACACCATAAAGAATTATATATTAGTTAATGAATTAATATCATGATATGAATATAAAACTAATAGATAATGTTGTTATCAAAGAAAAAATTTCTGTAATTAGATGAACTCAAATAGATAAAGGATATTAAAAGGATGTAGGATATCAATATGATTGTGGTAGGTATTGTTCATTTATATCACGCTGATGGAGGCTTAAGCACCAGGACCTAACCTAATGAGGATGGTTATCTCCCACCCTATGGGAAACCATTTGTTTAGTAAATAATTTTAATATATAACTCCATTTACAAATAAAAAACATATATTCATGAAATTTAGGTTATAAATAAGTATATACATGTTCATATTATATTATTCAAATGAATGGATGTTATAAATAATTTCCATTTTTAATTTATGAAATAACAATGGAAACCTAGGATATTATTGTTAAAACCAAAGGTAAACATAGTTTATGAATGGAACAATCAAATATTTTTTTCAAAGGGCATTCACTATGGATAAATTACCATTTTTTCATTTTAGGGGTCCTCTGACTTCTAACTCATAAATGAGATGGATAAAATCATTGAAAAATAAGGGTAACTAAATACTATCTAATTATAATGAATTTAAAAGATGAATAGTAAACAACTGTAGCTTTTATACATAGAAAATGAACAACCACGTCATGTAGAAAAAATGGCTCAACCATGAATGAAATCAATCTAAAATCGAGTTTCAATGTTCTAAGAAATATCTGGAAAGAACCATTTAGGAAGACGGAATCAGTCCATTCAATACATTTTTGTACTCTTTTAGTGTAGTAATCACTTTGTGGCCTCACATTCACATGGTATAATGAGATGATAAATATACAGGTTCTCATGTATGTGGATTGTTACAAAGGCACTATCTATATGAGATCCACACCTACACATTTGATGAATTATCCAAATTATATCACATAGACACCATTATACCATATAAATTATTGCCACATGGCGATTCATTGAATTATAACTCATAATCCCCTCAAGTGAACATGGAAATATGCTCATTGTAATGTAGAAAAATTAAACATTCCTAAATTATATGTCATACATTATAACAATACTAACACCTACTATGAATTCATTATCATCTATATGGTCAATAACTCAAATACCATTAAAATTTACCTCAATGAAACCATGTGAATTCCCAAAAATTAAACATCCTACACTATAGAATTATAGAGTAGGTTTTATTTACTTTTTTGGAATTAAAATGATGATAATATCAATAAAAAATCAAAAACCATCTCAAAATGACAAACATAAAATGTTAATTAGTTCTTATCTCCCCACTACATGATGTAGATTGTCCAAACCCATCTAGATAGCCCTAATGTATTTGATATATAACCTATGATAATTTCTCTAAAATCAACTAACACAAACTGCAATCCAATGGAAAACACCATTAAAAATATAAATAGATCTTATATATAAAGAATATTAATTTTTTGTTTATCCAACAATGAAGTTGATTATTTATCTTGTTTTGTAATAATATATTCATAAAGAGTCAATAATATAGAAAATGTGAGATTTATAGAAATAAAAATATAAAACATAGTGGTAAATTAAAATACTAACTACCATTGGTAGAATCCATCAAGTACACATCCAATCAACATAAAGCCATCCAATTCAAAAAATAATACCACTATATAATAATTCCAACACTATTTAATGACTGGGAAGAAAAGTATCGATAATCAATGATAGTTATACCATCCACCATAAAATTGATATATTCTCATATATCTCCTCTAGACACTAATCATCAAATTTTTTAAATAATGTCATCCATAGACCTATTACTGCATAAATTTTAGTATGATAGCCTCTATGAATCAAAATTAATTACTGATTAGAAAAAACAAACCCATAAATGTATTAACATCATTAATCCCCTAGTTCTTCAATAATGTCAATTTTTTCATTACCAGTAAAAAGATACAAGGATACTCAATTTTCCACAATGTAATAAAAATAATATCATTGAAAAACCTCTATACAAAACATACAATGTTAAAAAGTACATATTAAAAGCATCCTCTGATATGTTTTCTAATATAATCGTCATCTCCATTTTGTTATATATGCTATCCGATTAATTATAAGAGTTATCATTACATCTATGAAGTAGATATATTGATTTATGAGAATTAATTTATACATAATTCAGTTTAATTTTCATCCCTAATGTTCATGATACACTAGATTACTAACCAACTAGTGGGTATTTGTCTAGAATATTCAAGGGTTAATATAATCATCGAGTCCAATGTTTTGACTCACCCCTTTACTGTGTATTAGATTATTTTAACAACTAGACAACACGTAAAATATACTATTAATTAATTGAATAGGTAAATGATAATTCTACAGCGTCTCACAACAATTGTGTTTAACCACTCATAAGCACTCTACCACATCATGGAAACATCATAATTTTAAGTAATAATAAAAAAATGAATAGACACTACTAATAGAATCCTCAACTAAAAAATATGTAATGGAAAGCACCACCATAACGTTCAATTCATGAATGAAATCTTAGAATTTGAGGAATAAATCATATCATCATTGAAAATTATTGTAGTTAGTTGAAGAGACACAAATTTTTCTTCGAACGTTACAATTATTATCCACATTGAATAATATCATTTCAGAAACAATCAATCTCCAAAAATAAAACTACACTATGTATATATTGGATGACATAGAGGAATTAGTGGTGGGATTGTATCCAGAAATAATCTAACCATATACACTCCTATGATAATAGAACAAGTGATGAAATATTTCATTATATAGGATGTAGTGTGTTTCACACGAATGCTTATGTTTAATACTAAAACTATGATGTTCTCTTACTGTATCCACTATTATTATCCATAGGAAGAAATTAATCCTATATAAGACAATAGGACACAATTACATGGAAATATGAAGCTGCTTAATTCTTTCTTAATACCCAGGACATGATTATAGTATATACAATGTCAAAAAATGACATCCCTCTTTAGAGAAGTCACTCATACTTTTGAGTTTGAAGTATTTCATTCTAAATATTATGTGTGGTATAAATCACCTATAAATATCACGATGAATTTATTTATTTTCATGAAAACCTAATATGGGATTAACATATTTTAGACAGAATCCAACCTGTAAAATAAAATATTAAATTCAGAAAAAAAATTCTAAAACTCAAACTATGGTAATATAGAAAAATTATGAGTGAAATCAAATTGATAATAATGTCATGAATAAAAATATATTTAAGAACCACTCTCTAGTTGGTTATTATCCACAAATGATTAAATCTACGAGTCAATGACATCAACAAATCACCTATTTACCACAGATTGAGTTCACCTCCAATCCTAGGAGACTACAACAACTAACCTAAAAACTAAGAAATTAGCCTATAGGTGTTCCCATTAGTTAAAACAATTATCATCACTATAATAATTTATACTCAAAAAATGATAGTTTGAAATCATTTAATTGAATATTTCATATATATATATATATATATATATATATCTAAATAATAGAAAAAATCACCTTATCCCTGAACTCATCAACTGATAATGGCTCAATGGAAATCATTATTCCATCATAATCTTATAGAAAAACATGAGTTGTACATTGATATGTAATACTCTCTTTTATATAGGATAGGATCATGATTTATATAGTATATATATATGACATATAAGATGTATGTATAAACATACATATACCATTAAAATTAATGACTATTTTATATTTTCAAAAAATATATCATATTCACAGTGAAAAGTTACGAAAGTTGATTCCCCAATACTTTTGTCCAAGGTAAGATAACTAAAATCAATCCCCTAATAGCACCACTTCTCAAAACAAAAATATAATAATAAAAATATTATAACTTCGAGACATCATACCTATGTATCAAACAACTATAATATTGTTTTAAAATGAACCAAACCCTTATTACCCCACCCAGGTTTTATGTTGTTTTAATTATCAACAAAGACCTATTTAAATATGAAATATCCTAGATAGTAACACCATGAAGTCTTCTATACACATTGGATTCCATATAATATTTCAATTTATGTTATATATGTAATAAAAACACATTATACATATAAATAATCATAAATAACTAACTAATAGAACTAACTATTAGAAAAATAAGTGAATGTAACCACATTTATCAAATACAAAACCAAACTAATGAATAATAAATAAATATACACAAGATAGTATATACAATATCATATAAAATTTTATTTAAAATACTCTAGAAGATTAATTAATGTCTTGTAAGTTCACACTCAGAATAAACAACACCTTTATTCCATATAAACTACCAAAATGAATCAACATGATTGCATCCATAAAAAATAATAGATCCAAGTACCTGATTGAAAAACTAGAAAATTTAATATCACTTAGAAAAGATATATGTTTTTATACAGATACTTATAATGTTATATAAAAATTAATTTTTGGATTTCCTAATAAATAATTCATAAAAAATAATTAGTACGATGAAAACAATATTGAGTGAAACTAGTAGGTAAAACCCAAAAAATATGATATTATCTATGATAAAGATAAACATACTTGAAGGGGAATATCAATAATTATAATAAATTTCATGTTAGTTGTTTCACAGGCTAACCATTGAATACCGAGTGGAACAAAGGAACAATAAATAAATAAATTCGATAACGTATATATAATTCATTATATCTAATATGTTAACACACAAGTTTGTATTAAGTCTATGTGGACCATAATTCTAATATAATGTCTTCACTATGACATATTATTGACACTTTGTGGTACACATTAGTCAATAGAATAATAGGTTGGTTTATCTCTTAAGTGCTATGATTCTATAAATAGACTCTCATAATATTGTAGTCATATTCATGAATTCTTCCATCAATCAATTCCAGAAACCCATAATAAATTTTCTTACTCACAACATTCATTTTGGAGGAAACAAAAAATGGGAATTATTTTATCCCTTATTTGATCCATGTATCTAGACACTATATAGCTTTGATACATATAACTACTGATAACATTATTTATCTATATAAAGGGAAGAATTTGGTTCCTTCTAAAACTAGAAGTAAGTGTTCTGGAGTTTGTACTAGTCCCATGGAAGGGGATACCAATGTATCATTATTATGGGAAACCGAAACCATGTAGTTTGGTACAACTTAACAGATCCTGTTATACCTTTACTGTTTTTATGACATTGACCAATGTGTATCCCTTTATTGGTTTTCATTGATAACTAAATCAATGTAATATGATGGAATATTGAGTAGAATTTTAGGTGAAATGTTCCAATAAATGTGTTGATATTGGACTTATTCCAATGTGGAATATTCTATAGTAACCTTAAATATGAATCAAGAGATGGTTTTCACGACCACAAATAGGGGAATCATGAGTCGATGTATTCAATGTAACCAAACGAATAATCATGACAAGGATAATATATGTGCTGTTTTTGTATATTCAACAATTTATAGTTCACTATTTTTGATAAAAATTAATCATGTGATTGTATGCATAAGGATTACACCACATATGATGTCCATATATGATTATATACACCTAATCAATTGTTAATTAGACATGGAAGGAATACAAATAATGTTGAGTCATATTCCATGTAGGAGGTGAATATATGGTTTTAAACCTCCCAATATAATACAATGAAATGAGGATGATAGACTGGAATTTTGTTGGATTACACATAATAGGTTTCGCATGATATACACTGATGTTTTGTAATTAAACATTTTATAATCATCAAATATATACAAGTATACATGAATTATTTCTTGCATTGATCTACATTCATAGTTTATGGATGTATGTTAATACATATATATGTAGCTAAATAAAATTTTGTATGGAAAATCATGTCATAAAAGGGGAGAAAAAAAGAATCCTAATTGGTCTTAGGTATAGATGGACCCTATTTAGTCCTCATTGTATATTGATATGTAAACAAGATAGAATATTATTGGGGATTACATGCGGATATAAGCACATATATGGACATGCACCTCCTTTATTTTAGAGAGATGTGGAAATGATGGTGGATTGGGGTCATAAGAGATATATCCATCTATTGAAGTATTGTGTCGTATTGATAGGTTTTACATATGGTTCCAACTGATATATCATTAAAAATAATGATTTTTTAGTGTATTATTCAATATTAAAGGGCCATATATAGGACCTATATGAAGAAGATACCATGTATTAGGTCTTGGGATAATTAAAATAGGTATATGAGACCAAGGGGAATCTTCATCCTATTTTGAGACCTAGGATTAGTTTTAGCAAAATTGGATCTAATGGGTGGAAAAAATCCCTTGTTGTATTTCTTAGGTTATGTGTTGCATAAATTTGATTTCCTCAGTGAACATTCACCATAATTAAATTTATTTAATGATGCTTTTTTCATGTATTTGAGATTAGGGGACATAATCCCCAAATATAGGGTCATTAGAGTTGTGTCACCCAATTATAAATTCATTCTAAAACTCTCACACATGTACGAAGGCTAGGGTCACTTGGTGCCTAGGTGTCTCAGAACACTTGGGGTCTATCACTATGGGCACAACAACAATTATCCATAAAAGTTTTTAGACTTTTATCCCATCTCATTATATTTTTGAATAAAAATCACATAACAGAGTGTTTTATTCTCAATTTAATCTACATCATTGTCATCATATACTCTAATATTCATGTTGATAAAATTTTCGACCCCAAGTTGTATTTAATATAATATTCATGTGGTCCCATTAATGGAAACCCTTATTAGAGGTGCCAAGCTATGTAGGTGATTGACTATTGCATGATTATGTGTCTCTAGTTGTCCACATGATAACATATGTAAGGTAGGTAATGATCTAATGGGTTGGTGAATGGTATTATTTTTTAGGTTTTCTGTTTATATTGATATGAGATGTTATATGCATGATCTAATATGAGTGAAACTATGGAATTTGAAATAATTTCATGATAAATTTCCATCAACTAATAATCAATAATTTTGATACAAATATCTATCTTATATCCACTAGAATTTATATCAAATAGAGATAATATTTATTCAAAATTTTATATAGGTTTTCCCTATATGAAATCTATTTCATTCATGATATTTCTCCAAAATATATTAAAATATTTTCTTCTTTATTCGGAAAAACCTTTTCACTACTAATGAATAACATTCATAGATTAAACCTAAATGTAGTTTTCGACCATAATATTACTGGACTGGGAATAATTAATAAATAATATTTATTCCTTGATGATTAAGATATAATGTGACATATAATGTCCTCATTGGAATATTCTTCTTGTACAGAGATAAATATTTTCCCATAACATTATTATGTTATTTGGGCATGGAATATATCATAGATTCCATGTAAATTTTTATGTACAAACATTTTGTTTCCAGATATCATATTAAATCACAACTAGATATGCATGATAAAACATAGAAACCAATATCCATATATATCATCATTAAATAAAGATATGCATCCAAGCTCTCACCCAATTATTAATCATCATTTCATATATGATTTTTGAACATTTCCTTAACAATATAGTATATAAATAAACATGAGGTATCATTTTATGTATTTTTCTAGTATGTTGTTATATATTAAAAGCCATTTATAGTGAAAAAATAATGAAAATAATAATTTTTAACTCTCTTGAAAGTGTTTTTTACTATCCCATCCATTATTATCTAACTGCATAGGAAATTCAATGAACATTTATCAAATAAATGAGATAATACTAAATCCATTTAAGGCATAGATAATTAAATATAGTAAAATAATAAAACCCATGGTTGAAATATAAGGAATGACATATGAGTAGAAATATATGAAAATTAATATAAGAACATGGGGAATAACATTGAAATATAACTAGAACATAAAAATGAGGTCACTATAAGAATATCCCAAACATGAATCAATATGTCATGTAAAAAAATAAAATGATTTCTTCAAGTATTTAATAAACGAGTTATATATTGATATTAATTCATTACCCAATGTAGTAGAGCAATAGCATGGGTCACCCTTCATATGTTTAACACTATCCATGCCTCATCAATAAATGATTTTAAGTACATATAATCCTTAACATAGGACTCAGAAATGTCGGTAAAATACATATATTTATCTTATGAATCGGGTTAATATATATCTAAATTAATACATATTAATTAATATAATGTTGTGTAATCATGAAACGAATATATAGTTTTGATAATCCTTGGGTGACTTTAAAAACATAACTATACAAAATATATCTTGTAATGAATTTAATGATAGATAAAAGATGTTTAACATTATAAAGACATCACATGTAAAGTTATGGTGGGTTTTAAATTCACATTGTGACATAAAAATCTTATAATAAAATGGATTATAGAAATGAAATACCAAATTTGAAAAAAGTGGAGGAAGAGAACACTTACATTGAGAGGATGCTACTTAGAGATAGAGATATACCCATTAAAAAAATATAACCACCATAGAGTGAATGTTTAGATGAGGAATGTGATGTCATTCCAAATAAATATTTGTTTAGTGGAGAGTTATGGGATAATGGGTGGGAATTTATACATATTAATTGGTGAATTTAATTGATAAAATAATGATGATTTTTAACAACTCTCACCATTTTGGGATTTCATTAATTTCAATGATTATATTTAATAATTGATGATGATGTGTTTTTTTGGTTTTTAAGTACATAAAAAATCATTAATTGTTCTTATTATTCTTTAACTTATTCTTTTCTCTCTTCATTAAAATGTTTTACATTATTCTTCGTTTAATACGGAAAATATTTTTTTAACATTGGTAAAAATTGTGTGCCTTAGAAAATTTAAGTTTCCATTATTATCTAATTTTGACGTTATAATAAATATATTAAATTAATTTTACAAGATTAAATTTATAAAAGTGACAAAAATTAATTCAAATATGGTACACATATAACATATTAAAAAATGTTTTTTAAAAGATAAAACCATGTTTCGAAAAAGATAGGCATGTATTTCTAAGTGTTACAAAATATATAAAATGTTGATCTATAAATAATTTGATGATTTAGAATAAGGATTAATACATTTTATTTCATGATCATATCATGACTATATCATATGTTCTATGGTATTTTATATAAATTGATATTCTTATAGACACTCCAAAAGTCATCATTTTTAGAAAATTACCATATATTCACATTAAGCTATGTTTGATTTCATGATTCAAAAAATAATATCAACTATATATATATAAATATATCTCAATATGAAAATGTCATTTTTTTAAATAGTGATCCTTATATATTAAAAATTAATAGTAATTATGACATAATAATCTTTTTGATCTACAAATAAATTACTTGGTATGACATTAAATAATAACACTTATATATTTTATTAAAAAGTGTTCTACAAGTACATTTCATGATTAATACTCTTGGTAATTTTTTTAAAATTTATCATAAAATTTAATATATTTTCTAAATTAACCATAAATTTGGTTTCTTCCTTTAACCATGTAAAATAATCCCAAGTATAAATTCATTGAGACTATATAAAAATTTATCAAAATGACCAATTACCATATTGACCACTGTTATTAGAGTTTAATTTAAGTTCCTTCCAATGATAATAATGTATAATGTATTTATTGACAAGAATTAATAATTAAATATTTATATATTAAACAATTGTGTTAATGTTGAATGGAAATATATCCCTATAAATACACAACTACTCAAATAATTCGTCTTTCACAACAATGCATACAATGTTTATAACACTTACCTTTATAATTTCAATAATTTTATTAATTCTTCTCTTTTTTAATAGTATTAATGGATGGAATGGCCATTATGGTGGAATTCAGTCATAGGAAGTTTCCATTAGCCTGTTCATTCTTTCTTTTCCTTTATCATCATACACTATTCATAGGTATTATTGTATATATATTTAAAAGATGGATAATGTTCATACAAAATGTGAGAAAATTTTATATTCATATAATAACATATTCAATATAAAAAATATACCTTTTATAAAAAAATATTAGATTTTTTAGCTCATGAAATTCTCCAATTTATGAAATTAATTCCTCAAAATACTTGTCTAACAAAAAAACGATGTTATTTCTCATTAATCATATATTTAGGATCCTAGGTTTCTTATTTTAACATTTTATTCTACTATAAGTCTTTCGTTATATGGAGGTTTTTTTCATCACTTTTTCCCTCTTATAAAGAATATAAATCTGTTCCTTTACATATTAATGGTATGATTCCAAAATCACACCATTTAAGTCATGAATAAATGATGGGATTGACATATACATATATAGTAATGATAAATGGAAGACATAATGAATATTTATAGGATTTACTGGTATTTATAATTGAAATTTAATAGCTACAATATTGCCTAGAATCAATAATTGGCCAATATACAATGAACTATGTTTCCCTATATGACCTTTGAACATTCTCAGTAGTTTAAAATGTACCCAGGCTATATTTATTTGATGCAATAAATCATATGATGTTCTTTTACCATCGTTGTATTTTTATTCATGTTAGTTTGTTAGAGTTTCTTGTCCATTCAATAGTTTTGAGTAATATATCATACCTTAACACATATTTAATACTTCACAAATCCTAGAATAGAATTACTCTTGTGACTTTTCCTTTATTTAATACCCATATGATGTTTTACTCTCATATATTCCGAATATTATTAACATTATTTACAATATTTTTATTCTTAATTATATTTTAATTGTTATATAAATGATACAAATATTCATCTCTTATTTCAATCTCCACCTTGAGATCACATTATTCTATAGAGACCCAAATCGTGACATACATAGACATTACATTACTTTTGCGGAATACTTAATACATAACAAGAATTGACACTCAAGGACCGTAATAGTTTAGTGTCTTTGAAATCCCGGAACATAATCTTCTAATCGTGGTGAAATATCTTCATCATCTCCCATAAAAATATTCCCCTTTTTGTTTTCTTACCTAAAACCTTTCTTTAAATCATGGGGAAAAGAAAACAAAAAAAAACGCTGAGATGAAATACTCATTAAGGGTATGCATGGAGAAAATAAAACAAATCCTATACATTTGAATTTATAAACTTCAACATAATGATTAAATATCAAGATCTTGTGAAATAACATAAAACATGTTAGTACGTAAGGCATAGATCATAATTGGACATCAATCATGATAAATATCATGGGAATAAAACATTTAATTGTGGCAACCATTAAGCAAATTATGTGATTTCCATAGTTTCCAAGGCATTGCTGCCAAGACCATCTTAGTGGACAAAGACCCTTTTTGAATCGAGTTCACTCCTTATTTCAGTCCTGTAACACTGAACATGATTAACTTACCATTCCATCCATTTCTATATCACGAGATATAAATATTTACCAAATGAATTGGAGGGAGATATAGGTTCCACCCATCTCAAAATGAAATCACTTTTACTTTTTCCAAAAATGAACATAAAACATTCATTACAACCCAATGAATAAAATGGGTTTCATAAACATCAGCCCATTATAATGTAATCCATATAAAACAAATGGATATCATTTAGTCATAATAAAAATTAATCCATTTAAATCCTAGAGATATTATATTTGGAAACATAAACATATGAAATAATGTCATCTTAGATGCAAAATGGTTTGGATGAAACACTTGAAATGAATTTTTGAGGAAAATATCCGTTCTTCTTCAAAATCATTTTATTTTCACAAAATTCAATGCAATTTTAAAAGAAAAAACATTTTGATGAGACTATTCATAAAATATTGCAGAGTAAGCTTCACGAAAATGAGGCGTTATGAAACCTTAAAAATTTGTTCACGTCGTATAAGTTAAAAAATATCATTGTTCTCGTACTTTTGTTGGAAAAGTCAAAAAGTTCTCTATATGGTAAACAAAAAAATGATTCCATTCATAAAATGTGGTAAATTTCAAAAATTGGTAAAAAGTACTTTAAAAATACATGAAAACATATATAGAAAACATGGTCATGGATGATAACAATAACCCCAGTAACTACCAATGAATAACAATTTTGGATAAGAGCAAGATTGGAATAGATATCCCTAACCTTAGGTCTGATATCCTTCGTACGTATCCGAACCTCTTGTATAATGTTTTAAATAATATCATTGATTTATTACAGAATCATATTCATTGTTATGATATCATCTATGGTTCATATATGACTTTATATTACCTATTCTTTTGTAAATTCCTTGTAAAGCAGTTTTTTGGGTAAAATCTTTTCATTTATCGTACATGTTTTGACATGTTTTTCTTGATATTATTACTTATATCCTGATTTAATTAATTACATAATGTAAAACATTACTTATATATAATATATATTCAGTATATAAATATATATGATAGATCAATAAAAGGAATGAAATACACCGTTCACGGAGACGGTAGGTCGTGCGTACTCATGAACGTTGTTTTCATTTCCATATTGAATTAAATGGAATTAAGTAAATGAAACATATATTCACATAAATCATGTATAATTATTATGTAATATCTTTCAAGATTATTTATTATATATACTTTATAATCATACTTTAATGGTTAATCGTGGAAAATGAATCTTATCGCGTTCGTGGAGACGGTAGTCCGTACGTACATACGAACGATGATATCATTCCCATGATCATGGAATTGTATTGAAGTTTTTGTATAATATTTTATAATCCTTATAACTTTACAATAATCATATATTGTTATTTATTTACACCATTATACCCATCCAAGTAAGGTGGTGGTGGAAAAATGATTACACAACAACGTGGAGATAGTATTCTGTACGTACGCACGCGCGGTGATTTCATTTTCCGTAGGATGGATAGAATATGAAATTGGTTTGTTTCATATTTATAATAAAATAAAATTATATTATTGATACATATGTTATTATTTTATGATGAAACAAATAGAGAAGAAGAAGTAGAAGAATAAATAAAAAGGAATGAATTAGTAAAGGATATTACCTCTTCTTTGACACTTATCTTAAGGCACAAGGGATGGTCTTGTGAGGAGAAAAGAACCTCTATAATGTTTCTAGGGAAGATGATAAGGTAAATGGGCATGGGTTTTCTGAGAATCAAGGTTCAAAAGGTTGTGAAGAGAAAAGGGAAGGGCTGCCCTTTTTATAAGGGTGGAGATGGGCACCTTTGAAAAATATTAATATATTATTTTATAATAAAGTCATATTCGGTTTATAATAGCTCAAAATTGATTTATTTCGATGCTAAAGTTGTGATGGGTCGAAATAATTTCAACCAATTGATTTTAGACAAGTTTAGGTTACCATTTTAACCTTATCATTTATATTTAACCCTAAGTTAAATAATTTAACTTTTACCGTGTCTTCTATTTTTTCACTATATGGATAATAAACTTACTATAACAATCCAAACGAACCCCAAGTGGTTAATTATTAATATATATATCATTATCTATCTCATTTGGAGAATCCTTATCTTTTTATGAATATAATAACAATTAATAATATAATATTTGTTTTAAAAACTATTTTATCTCAATTTTGACCATATTTGGTAATTGATTTTTGTGAAAATCTTAACAACATGATTAATTCAAAAAAAGATAATTTAATCAATAATAACATGTCATATTATCCTATAAAATTAGTTTAATTATTAAAAAGTCTCAAATTACATTTATTTGGGTATCTATAACATCAATTTTTTTTAATATTTCATTAATAAGGTCATTACTGCGTCATAATTGTGTCATATATAAATTAAATCATTTAATTTCTAAAAATTATAAATAAAATTCCATTATGTAGGAAATATTTTTATATTTATAATGAATATTTATAATCTAATATATATTATGTATAACCTTATATTAAAAATATTTTACTTATTAAACATTGATTTTAAGCAAATTAACTCTTCTTTAAATAAAATAATAATAAGTGTCCTAATCTAATCCAAGTGGACCTAAAGGGTAATAGTTTATTCCTAACTTTGTTCATGGTCGAATTACAGTTATTCAATAGAAATATAACATGTTTTAGGGTAATAATAATATAATTTTTACCCTTAATTACCCTATTTACTTTTAACCGTGGTAAATAAAAGTAAACAGTTACTATTCACCAAAAATTATTTTTATCTTAATGAACCACATTTTACTCCTTGATATTAACTGTGTATCTCTGATTTTCGAAATTACACTCATAAAAGCGGTAAAATTATGTTTTATGTAGATTTTCAAATTTTCCAAGGAGGTGGGTAAAAGACGGTAAAAAGTCCAATATTTTTTTTTATATTTAAAATTATTCTAAAATGAATCAAATGAATTACATTGAACTTATATAGGTATTATGAATCAATTTTGAACTATAATAAATTTAAATAAACTAATAATTATTTAAATAAAATTCGGTTTTTAAATAGTAACCCAGTGTTTTCACTATTCATCAAAAAATGAATATTTTCAGAAAAATATCAAATATTCACCCAAGGCTAATTTCGATTGTCCGAATCCAAAAATGAAGTCCATTTTGAAAGATCATATTTATAAAATTTCAAAATGTGGGTATTACTATTCATAATGGCTAGTTCATAATAATATTATAATAATATCTCGTTTAGTGAAACTCTGTATTGCATACTACAAACGCTATCGAGGAAGGTCATGATTTTGTGTAATGCAAGAAAAGTCAGGGTTGCATGTAGTGTAAGATTATTTTGTTTTTTCGTATAATATAATCCATCCATATTTCATTTATACATTTCATATAGACACATATATATATATACAGTCAATGTTGCGTAGAATAACTTCTATCAAACGAACTTGAAATTGAGTGTAACACGATCCAAGATTAGGGTTTCATATACTACAAGATAATACAGTGGTGCGTATAGCACAAGATAATATTGGTGTAGAGTACAACACAAGATATCAAAAAAATTATAAATAATAATTCTCATAAAATATCGGGTTGTTACATTCTACCCCCCTTAAAATTAATTTCTCCCATTAAATTCAGCAGGGTTAAAAATGGATTACTACTTGAATGTTTCATTCATAGAAACCCACATCGTAAAAAATAATACCAAAACATAACTTTAAAAATATAAAGTCTGAAATCTAACGGTTAACCAAATTAACTCATCACTGGGTTTCCACATATAAAAACATTGGTGAAAATATGGATATGGAAGAGAAATCTAACCATCATGTTCTGATGGAGAGTGGTAGAGAATATGGCTATGAAAAAGCCAACAATCACAAAGCCGTAAATTTGTTAGGATCTAAGGTACCATCTGATTCATCGGATATTCGAGTATAGGACAACACTTTCTGGTTTCCAAGATCATTTCTATAACATTGATGAACTTTTACATAAGGTGAAATACTTACTGGATTTCAGTGTAATATCATCATTGGTCATTCCATGAACAATTTCCACTTCATCTCTATTTAATGAAACGAAGCTGATTTTTTCATTCAGGATGTGTTAACAGATCATGTGAAATAATGATAAGTCATCCCATCTGTTTCTATCACAAAAAGGTTATAATAAGTTTTTAAATATACATAAGTCCTTATATGGTGAGATTAATCATATATGATTCCAACAATGGACTTATACTTCATTATCATACCTCATAATGAAATAAAACATGTTCCTACTAACCATGGACTTCCTTTAGGCCATTGGTAGGTGATAAAGTCCTGTCACACTTCAATTGTGGGTTTGATTCCCACAACCTTGTCCGACGAGACGGGTTGTCGCCCATCCTCCAGGTATTCCTTTTTCTAATACTACATTATAATAACATCCCATCAATAATAACGAAAAAAGATCTATCCTTAAACAATACTAACTTATGTCCAACATAATACATTCCAATCTTTAGGCTTATTTAATAATTTTTTCAAATCTTATAGTATAAAGAGAACGATTACTGGAAATGTCCTCAAACAAGAATGTGAATACCATCATTTATCCCCCCATATATCATATGATATATCTTATTGGTCACATTCCAAACATGTGAATATCTTAATCATGTATTCTCTTAAAAAATGAATACCCATTGAACCTTAGTGAAAACATGAATACGGTCAAAAGATAACTCTTTCCACATACCAAAATCCAAAAATTTATATATACTCATACCATGATATCAGTCATGAGCTCATTTCATTTTCTCTTTATGACATATTTATGTGCATATCATATAATTTCCAAAAAATATTTCAATCACTTATCATGGTTACTATTACCATATAATTATTAAAAACCAATACATAGATATTCCAAAATTCCACGATACCATAAATGAGATTCCATGATACTATTTTGAAATCCCATTACATACACACATAATCATTACACAACATCATTTTCATACTCAACATCACAAATAGTGATGGCATGTGACTTCCCTTTACCCTTTACCTTAAGAGGTTTCTCACATAGATCATCATTAACCCTTGGATTAGGGCATTGATTAGCATAATGCCCCATTTATTTGCACTTGAAGCATTGAAGTGTTGTTGGTGAGTTCTCTATAGTATTTTCTTTTTTCACACCATTAGCAACCCTTTTTCCATTACTTCGACACTCATCTGCTTGATGACCTTCTTTTCCACACTTAAAACATTTTCTAGTCCCTTTAGGAAAATCTCCACCATGCTTCTTTCCACACATTAAGAATAAAGAAACAATCATCATCTTTTTACCATTATTCTGAGATTTTTCCTTGAATTCCATATTTTTTTTCTTGTCAAAACCATGATATGGATATGTTACACCAACTTCCAGTTTTACCTTGATAGCACAACGCACAATTTATTCATAGCTACTGATGTCTCTTATAGCTAATGCCCTTCGAAAACGTGGTTTTAAGCCATTGGAGAATCGATCAACTTTACTTTCAGGTTGGATGATAAATCCAGATGAATACCTTGAAAGTCGTGTAAAATTATCTTCATTTATACCAACAGATTCATCATCCTTCTACTTAAGCTCAAGGAACTCCTTTTCCATCTTTGTTTGAAGAATATAAGGGAAGAACTTCCTGAAAAAAAATTGAACTCGTCCCATTCTATGGATTCAATTTCATCTTGGGGCCTTGTATTCATAATTAGATTCCACCATTGATCTACTTCACATTGTAAATGGTAAATAGCCAGAATGACTTTTTCATGTTCCGAACAGTGAATTATAGAAAATATCTTTTCAATGGTACTTATCCATTGTTTAGAAAAACGTGGATCAGAAGACCCACTAAAAGAAGGTGGGTGTTACCACATGAAGGACTCAATAGAATATTGTTCCATTTTCTGCTCATTTGGAAGTCCAGAATGATTCATAGCTTGTGTAAGTATAGAAATAATATTTTTCACTCCATATCCCACGACATTGGTTTGTTCAGGAGGACAATCATTGTATTTTCCATTACATTGATCAACTCAATTCCTTCGGGTTCCCGCCATCGTCTAAAACCCAAAAAGAATAGTGTGAGAGGAAAAAATCATCATAGGGAAAAAACATAATAAAGGGGTAGTACCTTTAATATCTAACATCTTAGGATTAATTATAAGATCGTTAGCACAATTTTAGGAATATAACCTATATATATACTTAACCTTAGGGACATCCCTAGACATACCTTAGAAATGTCTCTAGGGATCTCACTAATGTTTTCACATCCTAGTTTCAAAAGGTTAACTAAACCTCACTCTAATACCAACTATAGAGATCCAAAGCTTGAATTACATATACATTACATTACATTTTCATAATACTTAATACATAACAAGAACCAACACTCAAGGACCGTAATAGTTTAGTGTCTTTGGAAACTCAGATCATAATCTTCTAATCGTGGTGAAAGATCATCAACATCTCCCATAAAAATTTTCCCCTTTTTGTTTTCTTACCAAATCCATTATTTAAATCTTGGGGAAAATAAAACATAAAAAAGGGTGAGATAAAATGCTCAGTAATGGTAAGCATGGATAAAATAGGAAAAATCATATACATTTGAACTTAAAAACATGATCATAATGTTTAAACATCAAGATCTTGAGAAATGACATAAAACATGTCAGTACGTAAGGCATAGATCATAATGGGACATCAATCATGATAAATAGCATGGGAATAAAACATGTAATTGTGTTCACCATTAAGCACATGTTATGATTTCCATAGTAGCCAAGGAATTTCTGCCAAGACCATCTTAGTGGACAAAGTCCCTTTCTAAATCGAGTTCACTCCTCGTTTCAGTCCTGTAACACTGTACCAGATTAACTGACCCTTCCAACCATGACTATATCATGAGATATATATCTTTACCCAATTCATTGGGGGGATATATAGGTCCCTCACATCTAATAATGAAATAATTTTTACTTGTGCCACAAAATAAACATAAAACATTCATTATAACCCAATGAATAAAATGGGTTTCCTAAACATCCTCCCACCATAATGTAATCCATATAAATAAAATAGATATTATCTCATCAAAATAAAAGCAAAACCATGTAAATCTTATATATATTATACTTGAAACATAAACATATGAAATAATGTCATATTAGATGGAAAATGGTTTTGATAAAACACTTGATATGAATTCTTGAGGAAAATATCATTTCTTCTTCAAAATCATATTCATTTCACAAAATTCCATACAATTTTAAATGAAAAGTATTTTGTTGAAAATAATCATAAAATCTTTTAGAGTAAGTTTCATGAAAATGAGGTGTTATGAAACCATAAAAATTTGTTCACTCTGTAAAAGAAAAAAAATAACATTCCTCTCGTACATTTGTCGAAAAAGTCATCATGTTCCGTGTGTGGTAAAAAAAGTATGATTCCTTTCATAACATGTTGTAAATTTAAAAAAATTGGTAAAAAGGACATTAAAAATGCATGAAAAAGATTTTTAGAAAACATGGGCATGGATGATAACAATAACCCCTGTAAATACCTACAAATAACAATGTCGGAGAAGAATGAGATTGGAATAATTATCCCTTATCTAAGGTCTGATTTCCTTCGTATGTAACCAAACCTCCTGTATAATGATTTAAATAATTTCATTGAATTATTACAGAATCATATTCATTGTTATGATATCATATATGGTTCACTTATGACTTTATATTACCTGTTCTTTTGTAAATTCCATGTTAAAGCTGCATTTTGGGTAAAATCGTTTCATATATCGTACGTGTTTCGACATGTTTTTCTTGATATTATTACTTAAACACTAATTTACATAATTAAATAATGTAAAACATGATTTATATATAATATAAATTCAGTATATAAATATATATTATTGATCGATAAATGGAATGAAATACACCGTTCATGGAGATGGTAGGTCGTGCGTACTCATGGACGCTGTTTTCTTTTTCTTATTGAATTAAATGGAATTAAGTAAATGAAACATATATGTTAAAAAATAAAGTATCATTATTATGTAATTTGTTTAATTATTATTTATTATATATACTTTATAATCATACATAAATGGTTAATCAAGGAAAATGAATCTCATCGTGTTCGTGGAGACGGTAGTCCGTACGTACGCACGAATGATGATATCATTCCCATGATCATGGAATTGTATTTAAGTGTGTGTATAATATTTAAGAATCATTATAAAATTACAATAATCATATATAGTTATTTATTTACACCATTATACTCATCCAAGTAAGGTGGTGGTGGAAAACAGATTACACCACGACATGGAGACGATATTCCATACGTATGCACGAGCGGTGATTTCATTTTTCGTAGGATGGATAAAAGATAAAATTGGGTTGTTTAATATTTATAATAACATATCATTATATGAGTGATAATGATTTTATTAATTTATGATGAAACAAATAGATAAGAATAAGTATAAGAATAAATAAATTAGAAAGAATCGGTAAAGGATATTACCTCTTCTTTGACGCGCCTCTTCTTAACCTCCTCTTAAGGCACTACAAATATTCATTTGAGGAGACCATAACCTCTATAATTTTTCTAGGGATGATTAAAAGGGAAATGGTCATGGGTTTTTTGAGTTTCAAGGCTCAAAAGGGTGTGAAGAGAAGAGGGAAGGGGTGCCCTTTTTATATTGGAGGAGAGGGGCACCTTTTAAAAAACATTAAATATTAGTTTATAATAAAGTCATATTCGGTTTATAATAGCTAGAAATTGATTTATTTTGAAGATAAAGTGGGGATGGGTCGAAATACTCCAATATAATAGGTTTTACACAAGTTTAGGTTACTATTTTAACATTATTATTTATATTTAACTCTAAGTTAAATAATTTAACTTTTACCGTGTCTTCTTTTTTTTACACTATATGGTTAATAAACATACTAGAAAAAGACAATCGAACCCTAAGTGGTTCATTATTAATATATATAACCTTATATAAGTCATTTGGCAGAACCTTAGATTTTTTTTAATATAATAACATTTATTAATATAATATTTTCATTAAAAACTATTTTATGTCAATTGTAACACTATTTGGTAATTGATTTTTTTGAAAATCAAAAAATCATGATTAGTTCGAAAAAAAGTTTATTAAATCAATACTAACATGTCATATTAACATATAAAATTAGTTTAATTCATAAAAAGTCTCAAATTACATTTATTTGAGTTTTTATAACATCAATTTTGTTAATATTTCATTAATAAGGTAATTACTGCATCATCATTGTGTCACAAATAAATTAAATAATTTAATATCTAAAAATTATAAATAAAATACGATTATGTAGGAAATCCGTTTATCTTTATAATGAATATTTATAGTCTAATTTTTCTTATGTAAAACCCTATATTAAAATGTTTTAGTTATTAAACATTGATTTTATCTAATTAAACTCTTCTTTAAATATAACAATAATAAGTGTCCTAATCTAATGCATGTGGATTTAAAGGGTAATATTTTATTCCTAATGTTGATTTTGGTAGAATTACACTAATCCAGTAGAATTAGGACATGTTTTAGGATAATAATAATATCATTTTACCCTTAATTACCCTATTTACTTTTAAACGTGGTAAATAAAAGTAAAAAGTTACTATTCACCAAAAATTATTTTTTCTTATTATACCGTATTTTACTCCTTGATATTAACAGTGTCTCTCGAATTTTCAGAATTCCACTCACAGAAGTGGTAAAATTATATTTTATGTATATTTTTAAATTCTCATAAGGGGTGGGTAAAAGATGGTGAAAAGTTCAATAAAATTTATATATATATATAATTATTCTAAAAAGGATCAACTGAATTACATTGAACTTATATAGGTATTATGTATCAATTTTTACCTAAAATAAATTTAAATAAAATAAATAATTATTTAAATAAAATTTTGGTTTTTAAATAGTATCCTAGTGTTTTCACTATTCAAAAAAAAATGAATGTTTTTAGAAAAATACCAAAAATTCACTCAAGGATAATTTCAATAATCTGAATCCAAAAATGAAGTCCATTATTAATTTTAAAATTTAAAAAATTGCAAAAAAGTGGGTATTACTATTCCTAATGTCTAGTTCATAATAATATTATAATAATATCTCGTTTAGTGATACTCTGTATTGCATACTACACATGCTATCGAGGAAGGTCTTGATTGCGCATAATGCAATCCAATTCAGGGTTGCCTATAGTGCACGATTATTTTATTGTTGCGTATAATATAATCCAACCATATTTCATTTATACATTGCATATATACATATATATATATACACTCAATGTTGTGTAGAATAACATCTATCAAACAAACTTGAAATTGTGTGTAACACGATCCACGATTAGTGTGGCTTATAATGCAAGCTAATACGATGTTGCGTATAGCGCACGATAATCTCGGTGTAGTGTACAACACAAGACATCAATGAAATTAAAAATAATAATTCTCATAAAATATAGAGTTTTTACATATGATATTTCATTATTTCCCCAGAAAACATGTATTTCCCACACTTTTCATAGATGAGGTATCCTCATGCCAACTAATTTATTAGTCTTCTTTTCATAATCAATTATTATGTATGAAGTGTAAGGAACAAAACTTATGTTTACCATCATGTAACTTCCCTAAAATAAATTTTCCTTTTTAGAAAACATATTTTAATTACATTTTAATTTCTTTCATTGGGTCTGAGTAAGATATGCACTGGAATGTATTTTTTGTAATCCTACCCACTCCATATTATATATTTCATCATTAGGATTCAAATTTTAAATTACAAAAACCATTTATTTTCCTCACCCCTTATGTGATAAAATTAAATTGGGACATTATAATTATTAGAATTACTAATTCTAGATAGTATCGTTTCTATATCATTTTTTAACTTTTTGATGATCAATATGTTAAAGGGACAACTAAAATATGGTCAATGTTATTTCATGAATGATTCAATCGATAATTGTTACCTCCAAGATTAATTTTTATTCTATTCAAGGTCTATGTTATTATTCATATCAGGAGATACATATTTTAACCTCATTATGAAATTTTATACCCCCACTTCCATTATATTAGGAAGGCTATCATTGCATCTATAGTTTCATATGTGTTTCAAACAGACCCTTCTTTTTCATTTTATTTTTTTCAAAATGAAATATTAATTAACAAAATATATACTATTAATAATATATTACTTAGGGGAGACTAATTCATATATTTTTTCCAATATATGTATAATTGTATCATATAGATTAAAAATTTTATAATTTTAGAAATAAATCGTGACCTTATCTATACCTCATTTCATAAGGGTTCATAAAAAGAATATGATTAAAAAAATAATATCCCCACAGGAGTGTCTTTCCAAGGGCATAGTCTAGGGCTACATTTTCATGAATGATGTGATAATTGAGTTAATACCCAATCATCTATTTTAAGGTTTTTTACCCCTTGTATAATTAGTAATGTAAAACCCCGAGCTTCCACGATACGCCTCTCATTCAATAATGCAATAACTTGTATTGTACGCAAGTTCGAGTTCTAACACACCACAACTAATCAAAGTAGCCGTTATGAATAGTAATAACCACCTTTTAAATTTATAGAAATTTTATATTTCAAAATGGACTTCATTTTTGAATTCGTAATATCGAAATTATCCTAAGTTGAATTTTTTGTAATTTTCTGAGAACTTCGAAATTTTTATGAATAGTGAAAAATACTTAAAACAACTTTTTTAATAAAAATAATTTATAGTGATAAGTTATAATATTTATTGGTTTTAAAGTATAATTAGAATATATTTTTACCATTTTATCCAATGGTGGTAATTAGAATTAATTTAACATTGAAATTGGACATAAACAATTGCCAATCTTTTGATATAAATTGTTTCTTAAAAACACGCTATTTGTCGTAACAGCGGGAATTAATTATAAAATTAATGAATGCAACATATATGTTTGGAATTTTGTAAAATAGACATCATTTTTGAATTCGGAATATCAATTATAGCTTAAGGTGAAATTTTGGCCTTGTTCTGAAAAACTTCAATTTTTGATGAATAGTGAAACCACTAAGTGGTAGTTAAATAACTGATTTTTCGTTTAAATGAAATATTACCACTTCTGTGATTTGATTTTCAAAAATCCGACATACATGGTTTTCATTAAGAAGTAAAATGTGGTTCAATGAGATTAAAATAATTTTTTGGTGAATAGTAACTTTTAAGTTCTTAATCGCGATTAGAGGAAATTAGTGTAGTTTAAGGTACAAATAATGTTTTAATAATATGAGATGAGAATGACACTTGTCCTACTACTATTGGATGAGTCATGGCCGACCAATACAACCCATGGGTCAACTTGGGGACCCCATGGAGCCACTTTAGTTGGAAAACGACATTAATATATATTTATTTAATGTTAAAATTAAATTGACACAAACATGAGTTATTTTACTAATACAATTTTTAAGTGGGGGTACACAAGTCCAAATTTTGATTATAAATATTCATTAGAAATCCAAAAAGATTTAATACATCATAGTAGTTTTTTTATAATTTTTAGACATTAAATAAATTAAATTAATTATGACATCATGATGATGCAGCGATGACCTCATTATTTAACGATTTAAATAAAATGGAAAGATAATGTAAAATCCAAGGCTTACACTTGTCCAAAGCCAATTGGATGAGGAGATTTCGAAACCTTATCACCTTATCCTCGAATTATATAAGTGTGGGACCTTTAGAATCCGAAAAGCATTGTGAAATAATGTAACATTTCAATCTTTCCAAAAGTGTCCCTCCTCTCCACTTATAAAAGGCCCCCACCTCTCCCACCTTATTCACACCTTCAAGCAATTTGGCTCGGCCAACCTCTGCCCAAATACTCTCCCAACTTCCCCCTCTTACTGCTAGAAGCCTCACTTTGGGTAGAACTTTTCCCAAGGAAGCCTTTGGCTCAAATCAAAAAGAGTTACCCGATTTTGAGGTAATGTCTTCTCTAATGTTGTTTTGTTTTATTTTTCTTCTCCAACCCCCTAAACTCTTTTTATTCATTTCTTTTGTAACAACAACAGTATCGTAAATATACTAGTATGTTGTTATAAGATGGATTCGAGCTACACTTACACACACCTACATCTAATGGTTAAAGAACATACGGTTTCTGTGGATGGAGAATTTCTGCCTCACGAAACGATGATTGTTCAACACTCATATAACACCTTAAAAGTTGGCCATTAAGATGTCCCTATTTTTATATATGATATATAATATGTTTATGTTTTACTTATGCTTCTGTATTTCTCATTTATGGCTTACTTTATGATTTACATTATGGGTAAAACGTGATAATTTCATTTTAGGAAGTGCGGACTACCGCCCCCTCAAAGTGATTTGAATCGTTAATGCCATATGTGGGATGTATAAAGGATGAAGAAAATGGTATTATACACTATATTATACTGGAATTATATTATACATTTATATCATTATGATTTAGTTCCATCAAATATGAAATTGAAATGAAAGTAGCGTTCATGCGTACGTACGGTTTACCGTCTCCATGAACGGTGCATTTCATTTCTTACCTCTAAATGTTACGTAATATTATAAATGAATGTACATACTGGATATATAAGATATATATGACATCTAAATCATGAATATAATTATGGATATGATGGATATTCTACCACATGAACAACTTGTAATTATAAGAAGTTTATTGTTGACTCAAGTTACCAAATATCGACAAAACGATCGTTATTAACTTAAATAATTACATAATGTTCATAACATTGTAATAAGTGATATAAAAAGGATAATCGAATTTAAAATGGTTCTTAATAAGGTAGATATTAACTCTAGTTTATTATTCAGGAGGTTATAGAACGGTTGAGTCAAGTCAGACACAAGGTAAGGGAATTTCTTAACCCAACGTCCATTCTTTGGGTTAATCTCCTACTTTCAAATTATGTCATGATATTATTATGTCCTATTTTGAATTTTTACATTCTTTATGTGTACCTATAGTGAATACACATAATAGATCTATTTTATTTTAAAAATGATCTTTTAAGGACTTTGTCTCAATCCACTTTCATTGAGGAATATTTGGTTTTATACACAACTTTATTTTATACGGTGTATAATCCCCTTTGTCTTTTACATTTATTCAAAAGGAATCTTTTTCATACGAAGCGTTTTGC
>CAUJRU010001554.1:0-137990 GCA_963277665.1 Viscum album | reverse complement strand
GCCAACACATCTTATTAATTATATAAACTTAGTTAATTTTCTTGCCCCCATTTTAAATTAAGTAACATCATCTTTGATATTTAGAAAGGTTCCTAATAAATGAATAGTCATTAATTCCATGATCGTTGCCTACCTTTACCCATATCCTATATATAGGGAGATTGGGGGGAGGATTTGGGACGGCTTCACCAAGAGATGAAGCGCTGGTAAAGTGTCGTGATGCCCAACACTTGGAGGATTACACTCTCTAATGAAGAACGCTTCCTCCACGAACTTGCACAAAACATACACATTTTCAAGACACATATACTTGCACGGCACAGGTGCGTGACCCTTATACTTTCCCACCACTTTATTTTATTTTCCAAAAATGATTTTTTACTTCCTATATATATCATATGGATTTCATCACATGTTCTCCAAACTTTTAATATTTTAAAATACAATTCAAAAAAGAATCATAATAGTTTTTTCCATTCCCATAGTGCTAAGCCCATACCCTACTTCATGTATTCGAATCGTCTCCAACAATCATCCATCTTTCTTCCTATACTCCTTATAATATTAATTCCAAAGTAATTCTTCATCCTAACTTCAAATCCTCAATTCCTTTTGGATTCTTAATTCCAAATAACTCCAATCATCTCTCTTCATCCAAAAGTGGAGGCATGAGGCTTCTTCAAGCACCTTTAATGTTGCAGAAAATGTATCACCTTTTATACATGTATTTGGAACTTTAAGAACAGTGAAAAAACCATCTAATTTCAAGGAAATTCATAATTCATGGCCCTCTTAGAATGTAAATCCCTTCCACACTCTCTCTTATTCTTCAACCATCATTATTTACTTCACGATAATAATATGATTCTTTTCTTCAAGTAAGCCCTTCCATGGTACTCATGAAATCGTGAAGCATTTCATGGTATTCTTCAAATAATCATTCTTCTTCAATCATCCATATATTGATAATACATCACCATTTTCATTGTTGTAAACAATGTTTCACCATTTACACATGTTCTTTGAACATAGGAACAGTTCAAAAATCATCTGAATTGAATTCCCAACCAACTATAAAGTTATTATTCATATCCTTCTTCATTTTGACAATTATTGACAACTACTGACAACAAATACAATATTCATACATATGGTGGTCCCAAAAATCCCCCCTCCCTTTGTATTTTTTTATCAAAACCTTAAAGTCTCCTAAAATGAATTTTTAAAGTTCAAAATGAGAATCTTCTCTCTCTCCTTTAATTCTTTCTCTCCACCTTACTTTTTAAACATTCATATCACTTTCACTCCCTATTATTGAAAATAAATTCAAAGTTCACGGTAGAGAGGGTATCAGTACTTAATTAAGCAGTTTTCCATCAATAATTCCACTCTAAATCTAATTAAGCAAATATTGATGTAGAAAGAAAGATGATTTGATTTAGAAAACAAATTTTTCTATTATCCACTAGTCCTAATACCTCAATAGTTGAGATCTCATATAGTTTCCTTCAAGGGTTTTCCACTTTCATTCCTAGCATACGATATTGAATGTTATCAGAAATAATCAACCAGAAATTCCGTCAATCACTTCAAAAAATTGATCAAAAACATTCAAATGCAATTATAAAGATAATTTCCCATGAGAAACATTCATTCTATTCATGTAACTGATTGAAATAGTTACTCCCCCTTTGTCAAAAAATCTTTATTTTGACTAACCAAGTATGGGAGATTAAGAAACATCATACCTTCTCCAATGAAATGTTTTCCAGAAATTTCAAGATTAATTTCATATGATTCTTACTTATGTTCTTATTGACTGAAATAATAAGTTTAGTGCCTTCTTCATATGTCTCCCCCTCAAGGGAAAACTCCTCATCAACTTAATTTTTCAATATCAATTAACAAATCTTCTATAGATGACAACATCTTCATATTTTCTATCAAGAGTTGATAGAAATCACTACATCTAAGGTTCTCCCCCCTGAGAGATTTCTTTACCTTCAATTTATTATATTATTAGAAAAAATATAATACACAACGATTTAAGGGAATAAGGTAGATCCTAATTTCTTATTCAATGTGACCAGGATGGCTAGGATGATTTTCTCAACCATGATTCTCCATTTTCTCTAGTCCTCAAACTTGCACATATAATCTTTAATTATGACTATGGTTCTGTGGATCTCAATAATTCTTCTATTTATTTGTGAGTGAATCTTATTCTTTATGATATTTCTAAGAATTAGATTCTTCTAGTAAAAATTTCATCCTTTTGATAAATTCATCTTAGCCTGAAATAAGTTTAATGAAATTTTCAATAGTGTGTCTAGCCTTGTTACATGTCACACACAAAAATTCATAAACATGAGATTTTACATTTTTTTTAAACCTCTAATTCACCTTTTCTTTGTCTTGGGGAATATACTTATTACTTTTTGTTTTAGCGTTAGCTTGTTTTTTGTATACATATGCTTCTGGATCTATTAATATTTCTTTTTTTCTTTTCTATATTTATCCCCTTGATATGGGGTTTATCAATACTTTTAAATTTAAGGTATTTTACCAAAAATCTAGTGTACAATGCCCAAGTCTATTGCAGCACCAATATTGACCCACAAAATTTTTACTTCTTGATAACTTCTATATTATATTGTTGATAATTTTTCTTGTTGTTTTGTTCTCTATTTGGGGAACCATATTCCATATTCTTCTTCCTATACACTCTATCTATGGTGGTAGGCATCTGATAACCATTCCTTATCCATACTTGTTTAGAGTTTTTCTTATAACTTGTACCTTTTATAGAAATAGTTTTAGAAACACTAGTACAAGTTGGAATGGATGGTACATTAACATTCTTATCTTCTTGTGATAGATAAATGAGTGAAGTCAGGATCATTTTATCACATGTTGGAGGTATTTTGACAGTATAATCCTCCAATGAGCATTGAGTACTTACAGCAACTGTTTCCTTCTTTTGTGGAGACTCAATATGGGTATTCACAAGACTGGTCAACTGATATTCTAACTCTAGACCTATCATATTGAGGACGATTTTTTGGTTTTCCATAATAGTCAACATATCTTAACAGGACTTATTTAATATTCTATCTTCCTATTCATGCATATTTATTATGTTTTCTAATAAAGAATAAATTTCCTTAATCTTCTTGAAATTTTATTATAGATATAACTTTTTGACTTCAATTCTCCTGTTCAGTTCATTTTCAAGTGAATGGATCTTCTTATCCAGATTCTGATTGACTCCCTCCTTCTCATCAACTTCTTTGAGAAATTTTGAGGAATTTATTTAAAATTCTCTCTTTGTTACTTCAAATTCTCCAACCTGTCTGGAGAGCATTAGAGGTTCAATTTTTTTTTTATTGAAACCCCTTCACCAAAACATAAATATATTCTTCCATCTAGGTGAAATCTTCTTGAATATATTGAAAACCTCCACAAACTAGGAATGTACATTACTCATGGATATCATGCATAATAGCTCTTAATCTATCAACTGAAAATTCTTGAGATGTTGTAGATTGATAATCATCGCCTGTGATAGAATTTTCATCATGAGAATAGTTTTCAAATGTACTAACACATTTCCCTTGATCCGTATAGATTTGAAGGTTTCACATATTTTTTATGAAGACATGAACCACCAATTCTTTACTTTCCATATCTAATATATCCTCATTGTTAGCAAGGCATGTAGATATAGAAACTTCCTCTTCTTTAGATAATATGGAATTCTTCTTTAAATATCTCTTCTCCTTATTTATTATGTTCACCAAGGTTTTGGTAGATTTAAAATTCTTATCATAGATACAAGTCTCTTCATTAAAATTTCACTTTATTGTTTACTTAGAAAAGAATATGAAGTCTTCAAAGGATAAGATAATCAATGTAGAGAATTCAACATAGGTGAACATGTCCCTATAATTATAATTGAGAGGACTAGTTGTGGCTATTCCTCACACTAAGTGGGGGGTGAATCAGTGTTGGAAAATTTTAAAACCACTATCTTATTTAATGCTTGTACCTATTGACATGTTGAGATCTTGATTATCTTATTCCCTTTTCCCCATAGCATGCAATAATATGAAAGTAGTAAAAATATTCACACGATATTTTTCCAAGGTTCACCACTCAATAAGAGTAGTTACATTATTACTGTGTATGTTAATGACCAGTGCACATATTCTCCACTATGATGTAGTAAATGTTACAGTGGTTTACTAAGAAAAAAATCCACAAATCAGTGTGGATCACTACACTTGTAGTAGGGAATGAAATAATAAATTCTATGTGTTTCCCCCTACACTTGAAGTGGAAAGGGAAACAATCCTATTCCAACATGCAGCGAGTAGGATACACCCTTAAACTAAATTTTTCATTATACTTCTAGTGTAGATAGTCTCTTTCATCCACATTTTGGTTCTTTATACTGCCTCTAGAGATAGTCTTCTATCTATTAAAAGAGTTTTCATGAAAAAAAGAGTCTTCCACTTGTTGAGACCCGTTGGATGATAGAGTGATACTTTGTTCATACACAACATTATTCTTCTCCTTGTTACTTACTTAGTAGCATGAGTGTAACCAACCTATTCTTTCTCTGAAGAAAACATTTTTGTTTCACACCCTTCTTCTTGTTCTTTAAAAATAAAAAACCAGATGCACTGAAACCTGCTCTTCTTCATACTGTCTCTTTCAGTGAAAAAAAAAACTACACTAAAATCTTCTTCTTCTTATTTCTAGAATCACATGATAAATTTTTGATTGTAATATCAATGAAGATCATCTCAACTTATCATAATCACATTTGAATATAAGATGGAAAGAACTTATAGATCAAATCACAGCATGCACGCCAATCCCTACTTGTGTGCCACCCTACTTGCGTGCCTCCCTGCTTGTGAACCACCAACTACTTGTGTTCCACAATTTTTCAAAACATGCAACTTTAGTTCCAATTTGGGATGAGAAACAATACACTTGTTTCATAGAACTCCCTTCTTGCATACCTCTTACAAATTGTGATCCACTTCTGCTGGCGTTCCACTATGCTTTCGAGCTACTCTACTAGCACACCTCCCTATATACACACCTTATGAATAACTCTCAACTTGTGCGACACTCCATCTTTCCCAACACTTTCTACTACTTGCACAATTAGAGATAAAATTTTATCATAGGTGTTGAGATTATAAAAATGATGAGTCTAGTCATCTATTTATAGGAATTTTGTTGACTTGTATGCTACATACACTTGTGCGATGTTCCTTTATGCACGCCGCTACATCACTTGTGCACCGCTCAATCACTTGCATGCTACTTTCATTCTTTTGTCATATTTTTATGTGTTTATGTTGAAATATGACAAGCACTGAACATTCACTTGTGTGCTGCTAAAACATGCACGCCACTCTTGAACTTGTGTGCCACTTTCATTCCATTGTCATATTTTGATTTGTTGATCTTGAAATACGACTTGCACGCAAAACACTCTTCCACTCCACATAAACATGCATGCCACACTTGTTTACCACTTATACATGCCCCAACAATAATTCCTTTGACATTTTTTGATTTTTTGATCTTGAAATATTTCTTTCACACAACACACACTTGAACGCCACATATACTTTCACTCCACACTTGCGCACCCCTTGATCTTACATGCCACATTCTTTCCTTTTCCAAAAACACTTCTTTACTCCCACTATCCATAATACGGATTTCATCACAAGTTCTTGGAACTTATGAAATTTTTGGAATACAAATAAGAAAAGCCTCATCATTATTTTTTCCATTCTCATAGTGCCAATCCCATGCACTAATTCATGTCTTATCAACCTCAACAATCGCCATTCTTTATTCTTATACTCTTTGGAATATGAATTCCAAAGTAATTATTCATCCTCACATAAAATCATAAATTAATTTTTGAGTTTTAACTCCAAATAACTCCAATCATCTATCTTAATCCAAAAGTGGAGGATTTAGGCTTCTTCAAGCACCTTCAATGTTGCAGACAATGTATCTACTTTGATACATGTATTGGGATTTTTAATAATTGTGAATCAATCATCTGATTTCACAGAAATGTGTAATGCATGACCCCCTTAGAATTATGATCCCTTCCACACTCTGTCACTTCCTTAAATCATCTTTCTCTGCTTCATGAAAGTCATATGATTCTTTTCTTCATGTAAAATTTTGCATAGTTCTCATGAAATAGTTTAACATTTCATGGTCTTCTTCAAATCCTAATTCTTCTTCAAATATCCTTAGATGGATGATAATTAACCATTATTCATTGTTGTAAACAATATTTCACTATTGAAATAAGTTCATTGAACATAGGACCAGTTCAATAATCATATAAATCGCATTCTCCATCAACAATGGAGTTATTCTTCATGTCTTTCTTCATTTTGACCTATATTGACAACTGTTGACAACAAATGAAATCTTCATACACAAAGTGGTTCAAACACCCAAAAAATAATTTTCATAATTTTCACATTAGTCTTAAGGTCCTTATCATATGAACTTAAGAAAAATAGAATGATAATCCTTAATATATAATGTTTAACTATACAAGACAAGTCCTAGAAATACTACATTAAACAACATAACATGTGGTCCTCATAGTATGATTTACACAAGAATATTTTCATAAATTTTTTTAAATAATTTATAAGCATTTTTAGTAGTTTTTAATAGATATTACAATATTTTTAGATGTTTAATTAAAATGTGGAAAATGATAAATGTGTAATTTTAGTTGTTAATAAAGAATGATGAATGATGAATTTTGGTTTTTAATCATTTATACAACTTCCTAATTGGTTTTCTATGTCATTTTATTTTTCTATATTATTTTTTGACTACTACAGAAAAAATATTCCATGCCTCATAATGCCCTAAACATAAAGCTTATTGCACATATCCATTCCTATGAAGGGTTGGCCAACCAGGATTCTGGGAAAGCCTACTTGGGGTAGTGAGTATAGGGGCTCCCACAAGATGGACCATGTGCATTAGTGGGGCTAAGGACCACATGTTCCAGACAATGTATCCTTGCCCATGTTTTTGTGTGATGTGATACCGTAGCCCATCCTCATCACATGATTCTAATGGGATAATGAGAGTTATTTAATTTTTAATGCTTTATACCCCATTATTTTATTTTGATGTTATAAAGTATAATAGTTACTTCCCATACCTTTTAAAATTCATCTCTCCCTCACTCAGACACCCCACACCATCTTCTTTAATAACCTTCCACCTTTGTTTGTGACATAGTCCGCTACTACTATCATTATAAACTCCATTACTACAACCAAGAGAGCTCGATATTGATCTGAAGTCCATATATGAACCTCAAAACCACCTTGGATCAACTCAGGTGGCATTTGAATCTCACTATAGAGTATATTTCAATGATCCCTCTATCCACTGTTAAGGATGCATAGATTGATGAAGAATCGAGTTCATGGAGAATTTTTCCACTAATTTTCTTCACAGCTACCATAACTATCACATCTCTACCACAATTCATGGGACCATGAAATGATGAAGGAAGTAGAGTGCTACCACCATAGATCACAGTAAATTTTATAAAATTCAAAAACTAAAATATTTTAGTGTTTCAGAATATGATCATGTGTGTATTTAGGTATTTTTTGGAAGATTAGATTCTTTCCAAGCCAAGTCCCGGTCCTTCATTACCTCAAAAACAAGACCCTCATCCACTTCAGAGGAGAGTTCAATCTATGATGAGGGGATTCCACTTTATAATGTTGAACCATGTTTCTTCCCATTATTTTATTTATTTCTCCTTTACAATTTTTTTAAATTTTGTTTTTTTAATTTAATTCAGGCATTTTGTGGAATTTTCATCTAACCATTCTTCTTCATATTCTCATTATCATAGTCCTCCTCCTCCTTTTTATTTTTTTCATTTTTTCTTTATTATCTATTTTAATTATATTTTCATTGTTTTTTATATTTTATTATTTTACACCTCTTTTCTTCTTTGTTACATTTTATTAGTTAATGTCCTAATTTTCGTCTATATTATTCTATTATATCCTCTCTCTCACACTCTCTCTCCAATTATATTTTATATTTTATTTTAAAACATATTATTATTATATTATCTCTTTAGACCTAGTGATATGTTTCTCATGATAATGAGGGGATAAACAAAGGCTTGACTAGGGAAGATTAGCTGTCCCTGAATTATTTCAAAAAATTTAATTTATTTCATTGGTGTATGTGAGTGGAATGAATTAGTATGGTGATTTTCCCCAAGAAATGAAATATAAATCTATTTATATTCCTTTATTTTATTTCTATACCCTACATTTCATTGATCAACTCTTAAAATCTTTGAGTTAAAAAAATTAATGGATGAAATGGAATATGATGGAGTATGATCCTAAAAGATGTCAGAATCTCAACTGAGGTTTTTCATCAGCCCTAACTACAAGAAGATGTGGAATTTAGTTTTTTTTGGAATTAAATATTTCACAAATTCTAAATATATGGAATTTAATTCATGTAATAGATTTTATATCTAAATTATCAAACTAAATTTTAGTAAAGAAATAGGAATAATTATAGAACTCAAGGCTAAACATATGACCAATTTCATTATTTAAAATTTCATTTTTTCTCATTTCATGGTAATTTTGATTTACTTTTCCTTACAATATTATATAAAATAAAAAATGCACAAAATATATATTTTTTCATTAAAAAAACAAATTTGTTGTTAGTTAAATTTGATTAAGTGATTAAACAAACTAAGATGCTCTTATATGAGATAACCCAGTAAGCCACATTGCTACACATGGAAAGCATTTAGAATTTTTTTCAACACCCCATGATAGGAGTTCTATAAAAATTATTTTTTATCAATTAAAATATCTACAACCTGAAGATATAAAAAATATGAAAGATAATGATTAGATCCCAAATAAAATGATAGTAGTTTTGACAGAATACCTATCTTGGGGTGTCGAAAAGGGAATATTTATAAATTTTTTCGTAGTGGATAACTCTAGATGAATAGGGTTATCTCACCTGATGAGATTCTCATTTTGTTAACTCGTTTAATCTATTAATACTAATAACAACATTTTTTCTATTTTTTTTAAAACAGTTATAAATTTATGTGACTTGTTTATTTAATAAGATAATTAAATACAAGTGAATATACTTTACCCTATAATGCTAAGTAGAATGAAATTAGAATAAAAGAACTTGGGACTAGGTTCCTTCATGAGTTATATCATTTTTTTTTATTTTTTTTAATGTTTAGTATGATTTTTCAACAATGAAATATAATTCCGGAATTAAAATAATTTTTAGTTTTGATATCACACTTATTGTGATGTGTGGAAAAGAAAATTTTAAAAATTATTTATTAGTGTGTCATAGGGGTTGTCTATGGTCATCTCTCTTGAAGAGGTTATCATATTTTTTACACAATTAATCTAATTTAACTAAGAAAAACAATTTTTTTATTTTTTATTTTTATAAATACAACAATACATTTTGGGATTTAGTTTACATGATAATGAAATGATAATTAAATCCACCTAACTGTGAAATGATAAATATAATGACATTTGAAATAATGAACTTGGTCTCAAGTTTGTTCTGCAGTTCTATAATTATTATTTAATATTTTTTAAAATTATTTTTGAAAATTTTGCTGTGAAATATCATGGACTCTAACAAAATGGATGACTCTCTAAAGGTATTGTATTTTATACTTCCAGAGATGGGGGGAGATTCTTATCAACAATGGCTAAAAATTCCAAAATATTTGGTATATAATATTCCCAAATACCTATGAATTTAACTACATGTGGAGGATGTTATGGCCTCTATTTAGGGACTCATAGTGTAATCAATTTTTATTCATCCTTTCCCCTTATCTCATTATCTACAATTGATGTTCGAGAGACATAAATGTCTGGATTGATGCCCCTAAATGATGGTGAGAACTCTAATGAGACCTAATGTGATTCAAATACTCTCTTTCATTATGTTTTGGTTGAAAGCCATTCTATATGAAAATGATCTATATATCACCCCAATCATTAAGTGAAATACCGACAATTTGTGGATGGATGGCCTATGGGGTGATTGATCTCCTTGAAAAATATAAGCAAATTAGGGCAGTGTCTGTCACATCCAAAATTTCCTAGAAAACTCATATTGGGATCTCAGATGGTTAGGAATAAGATCAACCTTATGTTAATGAGCATGAGTAATTTTGGGGAATCTTGACCACCGAATGATAAATTATCTTGTTTTGGAAACCTATAATCTAAAACACTATCATTCTGAAGTCCCTCTCTAAGGACCCAGTGGAATTCTTCTGTCAAAATATTTTGGAAATTTTCAACCACCTTTAATATTTTCATCTAACATACAAGGTAATCTATGATCATCTTGATGCCATAAACTAATATTGAAAGAGGGTTAGCACCATAGTTCACCTAGTGGAATAATTACTTGAATCATATGGACACCAAAAAAATTTGCATCACCTTGAAACAAGAGCCTCATTGTGATCTTATGAGTCATGGTTGAGTCAAATAAACACATGAAGATTAGATGTAGGGGTAATATGATGTATTAATCTCTACCCTAACCCATTATTACAAAAAGTGTATCATCCTAGCCCACCTTCTGGTGGTGAACATTATTCTTTGATCATTAACATGGTAAATATCAGAACTATTAAATATCTTGATGATTTGAGAAACCAGAGAACAAAGGTAGGATATGATAGGATGAACTAGACCCAAGGGGTGACAAAGTACCATGTGGATCACCCAACTGGAACCTATGCTCATATGTAGTGACTACTTCACTACCATGGGAGTCCTCACAATGAAACATTATGGCATTCCAACTGATATATTGAAAAACTAAAGGGACCCATTGTTCCTATTATTTCACCTGAGATCACACAAGAAATTGAGTCATATGTCGAGATGGTCATTTTTTCCATGATCTAAAGGGATACAAGAGGCTTACAATTAATATTGTCTTTGAAAAAAGATTGGGTTGTGGTAATGGAAAAACTAAAATGAGGTATCCACTCCATCTAAGTAGTGTGCCTATCTACTTTGAGACCAGGGTAATCCAACCTATTGTTCCAATGATCCATTCGAGGCACTAATAACCAAATATTTTAACCATGATGATGTGATAAATACTTTGACTACCCGAATTGAGGGTTCAAAAAAATATTGGTATTAATATCTTTAAAAGGAAGGATGTTTCTAACATTCGTAGACAAAATGTCGCCACCAAAAAAATTCAGAAATCCATGGTTCACCCCATTTAATGGACCTAGTGATCAGCTACAAAATTTATTTCATGTATCATTGTGGTGCAGCATAATTTTGTGGAATCTAGAAATGATGGAAGCCTCTATGCTCATTTTATACATCTAGACACTGGAGGTCCCCTCATTCATTTGGTACAGTCAGTTTCCCCCATGATTTTTTTTCATGCGTGAGGAACTCTGGAAGTAGTTCTGCTTTCAATACTGATTCACCTTTTAGAAGACCAGTATCACAAGTATCACTTAATTCATACATATGTCTGAGAAGTGAGTTATAGATTTCATCACCCAAGGAAAGGGGATCACATACTAACATGATATGTATCTTTATCATGAGATATTGAAAACAATTTGTGTAGAAATTTCAATGATGAGTTGGATCCTACCCACATCTCCCTAAATTAACAGGGTCTATTTTGAGATTTTATTGAAAAAGATATGAATTCGGAAGAAACATTATAGATGAACAAAAATCATTATACCAATTAACCCTTCAAGAATTCATGAGATGTAATATAAGAGAAGAATATATTACTTATATTCATGTAGTAGACATGATCCAGTCACATACTAGACCAATTACATGGGAAACCATTCCATGTGTAGCCTCTTCAAGTGAATCATCACCCGGTACAACCTCATATTTTACAAACTCAATGAGAGAACATTTCACTGGTTCTGTACAGGTCCAAACATGTAGGCATACTTTGATAGAAATAAAGAACAATACTTACTCATTCAATGATTCACATGACCTATAATATTTCATATTCTCCATAGAAAATGGTATATTTAAATTTAATGAATATACAAATCCTCAAGATGTCAAACTCACCATTCATGACAACCAATGTCTGTATAAAATGATTCTCCAAAGTACCATAATATAATTCTCTATCTATAAATAAGATTTAGGATCAGGTGGACTATGGAACAGTAAAAATGGTTGATATCCTGACATAGGTAGTGCATGTCTCTATTAATTCATATAGTGAAAATAAATATTATTGTGAGTGAATGTTGGCCCCTGACCACAAAAATAAAAATTTCAATGAGTGGTTAGCCTTTAATATAGTCACTTATATCCATGGTATTATCCCTTCTTATATGAAAAGAAAAGAACCTCTCATGGTTACTGTGTCTCCTCATGGTGTCAAATCTATATCTATTCCATAGTATTATGTCTCTCAGAGGAACAAGTGTCAATGTCATAATGGGAATTATAACCTCTATTGGTGATTCAACCAACCTGCAAACATGTGTAATTCATGCCTCCTAAATTGGGATATCCACCTAGAGTGTATACAAACCTAGAATATTCCATTGATGAAGAGTAGGAATAATCCTACATAAATTTAATCACACTAAAAGATCCCTTCCAAACAATCAGTGTTGAAGAGGGGAATTTAACCCCCTTGGGATTCTGTGGACACTATAATCAATGTAGTGGAAGTGGAAAAATGAAATGAAGAATGTTATGGGCATTTTAATGAATCAGGATGTTAATGCTAATGAGACTAGAAATTAAGCCTCAGAGATGGATCAAAAATTACATCCCATATGATCAACTATATTAGGTACTCCATTATAGGCAACAACATTGGACAATTGTTTTACTCAACTATAACTATGTCATGATCAGTTGCATCCATAAAGGGTCTAACCTCAACCATATGTTGATTATCCACATGATGCATAGTTTTAAGATGTCCAAAGCATATAATCTCAACAACATCACTATGAAACTAGATCTATCATGATTTTACTCCCTCCAACTTGACAATTTAGTGGTATAACAAGAGTGAGTAGAATACACACAAAAAAATCATCTACAAACATAATTCAATGGTTAGGTTGAAAAAAAGTAATTTATGGTCATATTATAAAATGATACCGATAATGCGCAGTTGTAATGGAACTATCTTAATTTTCATGAAGGGGTCTGCTCTTCATCACACCTATTCCTTAAATACTCCCTTGATGATCTGGTAGGGGTAATAAAATTCTATTAATTACCCTTTAAAAAAACAAGTATTGATATTTAAATGTCGGGTATGTCAAAAGGTAGGGAAAACAAATCCAAACTAATAGGGTTGAGTGTATCAGTTCCCCCAATGACCTAAAAACCACCATAGAAGATTCTTGGGCAGATTTGAAAGATAGATTTTTACTCCAAAAATAATGATTTTAACCCACAATACCAGACCATTGAGGTTGATTTATAGTCTTAAGGAAGACGGAGTTATCACATATTACCTCATAATACTAAACTATATTGACCCATCTAGTACTAAAAGACACTTCCCCTATACTATATCAAGAATCCCACACCCTGGCCACATATCCACAACATTCTCACACATTCTAGAATGTATTACAGACTTAATAGAATTCAACCTATCCCCAATACTTCGATATCATGACTGGACATCATTATCAAAATCAACACATGACTGGTTTGTTACCATTTTTCACTATAATCATTGTGGATAAGGTGTTTCTTTTTTAATACTCTTCCCCCATTGCATTGAGCTCTGATGTTTTCCTCGAATCTGTTATTCTTGGAGAGTTACGTATACCATTAAATCCTTAAATCTCATATGATGGTGGGAATATGTATGATATCCCTCCTGTATTTGAAGAATATTTCACTATTATTGTTGATGAGATAAATTTCTTAAGAGTTATCAAGGAGGAAGATCTATTTATGATACTAATCAGTGCAGCTATGTCACCAGTAGAAAAGCAATAGTATTTGGCCTTCATGAAACATTGATATTATGTGTTTATTATGGATAATTAATTATTTCTAGGAATCTATACCATGATACCCATCCTTCACCTTATCCACTAAGTGGATCACCAATTGATGAAACAACCTCTTAGAAAGATGCACCCCTCCCATGTTGTGGTGGTCAAGGATGAAGTTGAAAATATTATTAAGTCTAGCTTGATTAGAGAGGCCCAGAACCCCAAATGAATAGTAAACATTCACTAGTAAGAATTAATAATATAAATATCACAACAAATATTTTCATATAATCCCTTAATTACCATTATATAATGGATGAATTTAACCTTCTGGTTGAAAATCTATTGATTGATTATATAGCTGGGTTCATTATCCTCTCCATCATAGACAAACATTCTAGGTATAATATGATATATATATATATATAAAACATGGGGATGATGAGTCCACTACCTTTAGGGAATATCATGGGAACTTTTTCTACTGGGTATTTCATTTCATATTTATGAATGTTGAAGCCAATTACAAGAACTCAATTCAAAATATCTTCAAACCACTCCCCAAAAAATTGGAGTGTTACATTGATGACGTGGTGGAAAATCACACTAACATTCATGGGTTCCCACAACATAAAAAATAATCATTTCATTCATGAATTATGGGTTTCCTTTCGAATTTTTCTCAACTTCATCATCATATATCTAGGAATAAAGAAAGACCCAATGAAAATAAATTTTATTAAATAAATTCTTCCTCCACAAAACCATTGAGAGTTTTGAGGCCTCTAATGGCGCTTAGCCTATAATCCCAAATTTATATCAAATATGGCTACATGTGTAATCCATTTTTCATGAATCATGATAAAAGGAATCATTTACTATCAGGTTGTGGATTTCCACAATTCCTTTAAAGATATTATGTATTACCTGCAACAATCTCAATTTATTATTCCACTTATCTCAATAAATACACAAGTCCTATATGTGATGAACGATGAAAAATATCTTATCACCCATATATCCTAGAAAAACAATGAGGGTTTATAGAAATAAATATACTATCAAATCCACATTCTCTGTGATAGATATACCAAATAGTCCCCCATCGAGAATAATTATCTCATGCTACTCCATATAGGGAAAAATATGTGGAATTATTTATAGTACCATGAGATAAAAATGGTTTCCTATGTTTTACCACTAATGTACATTTTTAATCAACCCATTCTAAAGGGGATATTGGTGTGCGGAGAAGTAGTCCTTCTAGATATTTTAATTAGGGTTTTCTCACAAAATGATTCCAATTTCCATGAACCAGAATACTTCTTGGCTAAAAGACTACCCCACTTTGAACACACCCTTGATAGAAACCTCACAATGGAAACCATTATCTCTATTGACTAGTATATAACTTTTTGAAAGACTTGTTTTTATGGAGACAATCTGAATCCTGACTGGTAGAAGGATTAATGACTCAAAAATAATCATAGTATGATTTTGGATTCTTTTTCATCACCCATTCATAGATTTTACTACCATACTCATTCATATTATGATAATCCTTCACCAACAACAAGGTAGAGTGTCAGGATCATATTATGAGTCCTGAGTTGGATCGTTATATCGATGTCCCCAATATACAAGTGAATGTGAATATTATATAGTCGTCTGGTAGATAAAGTGTGACTACAATGATTGAAATTAATAACTTGTGCCCCATATCAGACTAACTAATTAGCTAATAGAATAATTCCCTTCTCAGTTAAAGATGAATCATGTCCCTCAATAAAAAATTGGAATATCCTACACTTTAGAAAGCCTAGTTTCTCCCCTTTTTGAAAATGAACAGAATGGTTTAGTATTTTAGGTGGAACAAAATAGTTACCTCTCTGTGACCACATTATGTGATAAAAAATAAAATGTATATAAGCTTTCCAATGATTCTTCTATATAGGTGAATTCTAATTACCCAATAGATAAAGAAATGAATTATTGGATTACATCAATAATTTAGTATGTCCAATAGATTATCCCACTAGAATGTGCCAAGAGATAATTCATCTTATATCATGCATAATTGTGCTTCCTCTTGAGTGGCCCTAACCTTTAGTAGAATCTATACAAGAACGAGCTTGATGGAATTCTTCTATATTGTATCCGATGGAAGGAATAACTTATGTCATGAAATTGCTACATGTTGGAACATATGGATTCCATCATGTATGTATGATTCCCTCCTTACAAAATTATAGGTGGGGTTACATATTCCCATCATGGTTTGTAACAACATAGATTTTATCAAGAGGTGTCATGAATTCCGTATCTATACCAAATTTATCCATTAACCATTAGATATCCTCCACAATACAAAATACTGTTGTCCCTTTATATTTTGGGGACATTAATTTTTTTGTTTTTTACCCAAAAATGATGACTCGACAATGAAAATTAATTATTACCCGAATATTCATCATCCTAATGTGGGTAGATGTATATCCCCTCAAAGAAGCTAAAACCTATTCTGTGATTAAGTTCGTGATCTCTGACAACATTAATCATTTTGGGGTTCCACAAACTATTCTCTTAGAAAATGGAACTAACTACTATGATGTTGAGTAGAAGGATTTTTAATCCAACTAAAAAATATTGTATAATAATACATACTGCTACCATGTGCAGGAAAATGGGAAGATTAAAGGATTCAATAAGAGCCTCAAAAACATTTTGTAGAATATAGTGGTCTAGAGAAAAGAAGTTATCCCAACAAAAATCATAATTCTTTTTGGGAATATTATGCGATTACTCAAATTTTATCCCAGTAAAAATCCATCTAATGTAGATAGCCAACTATTTGGTATCATGGGACTACTGATGCGTTGAGGGATATTCATTAACCAGTCCCCAACCCATGTCTACCTATCCAATGCATTATATATATTTAATAACATAAAAATAATATTCCTTATCAAATTACTATATTGAATAAAAAATAATTATTTATCAACAATTCCCTAATTGATTAAATAACTTCCAAAGGAGGCACTATATGTAAAATGGTATATGGTTTAGGAAATAGTAATATCCAGGACAATGAAATGGATAATAATGTGAAATTAAAAGGTCAATGATCATAGGATATTGAATAACTCAAGGTGAATAACAATGAAATAAATCAAGTGAATGTAAATAATATTTTAATTGCCCAGACCTCTCATGTCCACTCCTTTGGACCAATATAGTGTCTGAGGTGTTTCAGGAGGTCAAGGTGACATATCCCAAATACTTTTCCAAATTTCCAGTTCTGTGAATAGTGCATCGGTAGCCTTAGGTGAACAATGTCATCGGTAGGCTAATGTGAATAGTGCATCGGTAGCCTTAGGTGAACAGTTTCATCGATACCCTTATGTAAACTATGAAATGGTAACCTTATGTGAACAGTGTCATCAATAACCATAGATGAACATTGAAATAGTGATCATATGTGAGCAGTTTCATCGGTATCCTTATGTGAACAGTGTCATCAATAACCTTAGATGAACAGTGCAATGGTGATCTGATGTGAATAGTTTCATCGGTAACCTTATGTGAACAATGGAACTATGACCTTATGTGAATAGTTTCATCAGTATCCTTAGGTGAACAACACAATGGTGACCTTATGTGAACCGTGTCATCGGTAACCTTAGGTGAATAGTACAACAGTGACCTTATGCGAATAGTGTCATCAGTAACCTTAGGTGAACAGTGAAACAGTGACCTTATGTGAATAGTGTCATCAGTAGCCTTATGTGAACTGTGTAGTGGGGAGGTTCCAACGGCGAGGTTCCAACTGTAGCCTCTATTTCCTTTGCCAAAATTTTAGTTCATGAACAGTGTTTCTAGAACAGTGAGGTTCTAACTGTAGCCTATATTTCCATTTCCAGATTTTGTGGTCATGAATAGTGTTCCCAGAATGGTGAGGTCCAATGGTAGCCTCTATTTCCATTGCCAAATTTTGAGTTCATGAACAGTGTTTTCAGAAGAGTGAGGTTCCAACGGTAGCTTATATTTCCTTTCCCAAATTTGGAGTTCATGAATAGTGTTTCTAGAATGGTGAGGTTCCAATGGTATATTATATTTCCATTGCCAAATTTTGAGTTCATGAAAAGTATTTCCAGAACGGTGAGGTTCCAATAGTATCCTATATTTCCTTTTCCAAATTTTGATTTCATAAACAGTGCTTCCAAAACGGTGAGGTTCCAATGGTAGTCTATATTTCCTTTGACAAATATTGAGTTCATGTACAGTGTTTTCAGAATAGTGTGGTCCAGCGGTAGCCTCTATTTCATTTTCCAAATTTTGATTTCATGAATAGTCTTTCAAGAATGGCGAGATCCAATGGTAGCCTCTATTTCCTTTGACAAATTTATTGTTCATGAACAATGCTTCCAACTTCCTATATTTTCTCCCCTTTGACGTTTCCTTCGATGTAAAATGCATTTAAAGCTTTATTTTAATGAATCTAAGACCAATTCAAAGGCCATAAATCCAATATTAATTTTCCAAATTCTCGAGATTCTTTTACTTGGTCAAACCGCGTAGTTTAAAGTTGTCCGATTTTAATGGAAAATTCAGTGTATCTTAAATTGTTGCACTGTTAAATATTTTAAAGGGACAATATATCTTCCTCCCTAGTTCTTCCTCCTTGTTCTCAGTTACAAGATGCTCGAAACTTTTATTCCATCTTATAAGAGTTGCACAATCAATCTTTCCTCCATGGATTGGTTCCCCTCCGTTTTTGATGAATCCAAGCCATATCAATAAATATTTGATATAAGGTATGATATATCATCATTCATTTGATTTTATCTCCTTATGTTTCTGCTTTACCTTTTTATGGAATGATATCTCCAACTTCCTAATGGGATTTTCTTGGGTGTTGACTAGTGTGTTGGTGTCTCTACATCCCTGGGTGGATACAGTTTTCATAGGGGGAGGATATAGTAACCCGTTGTGTAGCTCATTCTAATATAAAGAAAATCAAAACCCATTTGAGGAATTGGATTCGTTGCTTCTCATTTATTTTACGTGAAACTATATAGTTAGCATGTTTTATCCCACTAGATCACAATGGAATTGTCTTAATAAATATTCGATCCATATAAATAAATTGATATCAATAGTTTTTTGTTGCCTCTTGTTTGGCTAGATATTGTGATATCTATGCTTTCTTTATTTAGATTTTTATTATAGATAGAAATAGGTTAATAAATTAAGGCCAGAATCAATCGATAATTGTTTGGATTAAGATAGAGATGCGTGTAAATGAATCTAGTTCTTTTTATTGCAATTTGATGTTAATAAAATTGGTGTTGTAAGCATGTTTAATTATTTGTGATAGCTTACTGGTTAGGGTTCCCAAATTTGGAACCTATGAATAATAAATCTGTTAATCCAAGGTGGATTAAAGAACTGGTTTCTTGGTAAAAGATAATTTCATGTAGGGTATTAAGTTACCCTCTTGCTTGTTTAAGGACCAAGATCCCAATTGATATGATGTTTCTTTTCCAGCTACTTTTGTTGTGATTTGATCATGGATTCCTATTGAGATATGTGGGGTCATGGAGGCCTACTGGTTGTTGTAACAGTTGATGCCTAGAGTGGTGAGATGCATCATTTTATGCATGTGGGTGTTAGGGAGGACACCAGGGTTGATGAAACAGGTTGGATGAGAATGTTTTCATGCTTTCGGATTCTTGGGTTTTTTATCTTATTTACTTTCACCACTGATCAATGCAACTGGTCTAGATTACCCTTCTTTTAAAAGGTGTGAAGATGCATGGGGTATGCCATGTTCTTTCTGTGTTTAGATTCTAAAAGGAGGATGGGTCTACTCTATTTTTATAGGTGGAAAAGACTTGGCATATAGTTCATCTACTCACCGTGTTGATCCCACTTGTTTTCAGTAGCATAGAATGTTTTTCTATAATTCCTGGGAATATTGGAATGCAATTTTGTAAATAAATACTTGAACAATTAATGGTAACCCATGGGGTTCGATCTTGCTGGGATGCAATTCTGAGGTTACAATTTAAATGGACATTTACTTTGGTTGTGATTCCAATGAAATATAATGTGGAAATTGATAAATTTTAATTTGTGTTTAAAGAATTAATTAATGTAAAGTGAAACTGATAAAAAGGGAATGATGTAATGTAATAAATCTCTTTAAATGGTTGTGTTCTTACAGGATACCCAGTCTTATAAGTTTCAGTTAGGAGTCTTGGAGATGTTAACTGCAGTTGATTCTAAGACTAGGTTATGCCTATAGCGTGGTTGTGACCTATACTTTATTCTTTACTTTTTGTGTTTCTATACGCTACTCCACCCTGTCAGTTAGGGAAACAAACACCCCGGGGATTATGTTCCCTGGGGGTGTTTTCCCAAACATTATGGTTAGAGGATGGATGGCTGACTTCCCCCTTTGGTCCTGCTCTCTTCTCTAGTGAGTTACTTGTGATGATAGGAACATCGGTTATTTTTCACCATATATGTGTGTAGAGGGATGTAATGGAATGTGGATATTCACACAAATATATTTTGAATATAGTATCCTATGGAATACTGTAGGCATAATGTATATAGGCTGTGACGGCTTGAGGATTCTTACTCGGTGTGTGCGCTGTAATGGCTAGAGGTATAATGTCTGATGTATGATACATGTTATGCGAGCAGTGGTGGCTCTAGAAAAGTACTTGGTTATTTTCTTAGGTGGATTTGGTGGTTTTTTTTCTCAAGGTGAATGTTGTGGTGCATCTCCCAGGTGTTTGCGGGCAAGCCTTTTTGGAGAGAGATGCTTAGAACATGCGACGTTGGGGAAAAGCGACAAACCAGTGGGGAGGTATTAGTGTGGTATCCTTGTTATTACATATTATATTATATACTCTTGTATGTGTTACTTGGTGAGAGTAGCTATGGTGAGGATGAGAACATATTATACCTTTTTAAGTGACGAGTTAGTTTCACTTGTTGTCCATTGTGCTTTAGCATGATTTCTTTACTTTTGCACGAGAGGCTTCGGGGAGACCCTACTAAGTATACTGTTATACTCATCATATGTATATATAAACTATTTTTCATGTCACTTGGAGAAGGTTGGAAATCAAGCTGGTTTCTACTAGCTTAGGGTTTTAGGAGCTGCTTGGGCTTGGGGTTGCTGCTATTTTTACTTTATTTTGGGTACTTACAGTTTTCCCCTTTTAGTTGTAATAGTTTTGCATGACATTACATATGTGTACATGGGATTTCATTTATATTTCTATTTGAGTTAGAGTTGGTTGGTGTCTATATTATCTCTCTCTTCGACATGTGTTATCTTGGAGGGTAATGGCTCCTATTTGTGTGTTTACTATACCCATAGTGCTAGTCTCCAACATGGGTCCTACTAGAGGCGGGACTCGGTGGTCATTGTCTCCCTTCTCACATTGTCGGCCCTAGTGGGGTACACATTGTGGAGAGGGGGTCATGTAATGGCCCAGACCTCTCCATCCCATTCCTCTGTCGGAAAGAAGGTCTTGAAGTGTTCTAGAGGGAAAAATGGACTTTTCCCACACTTTTCATAATTTTGGGTCTACACACCATGTAGTGTGAGTACACACCATGTAGCATATCCTATAAGCTGTGTAGTATCTCCTAGCGTACGTGTTACCCTCAAACCATGTGTTGACCAGTCAATGACCATGTGCCCCGTTGAATCCGTGTCCTTGCCGCATGAAATAAATAAGTACACGCCGTGTAGCCTATCCTACACGCCGTGTAGTTTCTCCCCGTGTACACTTTACCCTCAAACCGTTTGTTGACCAGTCAAAGGACATGTTCCATGTTGAAGCTGTGTCCTTGCCACATGAAATAAATAACTACACTCCATGAACCCTATCCTACACGCCATGCTGTTTCTCCCCGCGTACTCTTTACCCTTAAACCGTGTGTTGACTAGTCAATGGCTGTGTGCCGCATTGAATGCCGTGTTGGAAGCCGCGTGGTGACCATGTGGAATGTCCGAGTACACTCCATGTACTAGGAAGTACACACTGTGTACTATAGTTTTTCTCTCCTATAAAAGGAGGGGGGACTCTCCTCCTTTTCAGATCATTCCTCTCCTCCCCTTTCCTTCGAGCAGAGCCCTCCCGAGAGACTCCAAAGCTCCTTTCTTCCATAACTTCTTCGTCTAAGCTCCAATTTATGATTCGTCAGTGGCCAAGAGATCTTAACGATGAGGCGGAACTTCTGAGCTTGGATATGTTGTTTTCCCTTCGTCTTTTCCTTCCCAGCATCCACCCGAGGTGGTTTTTTCTGGGTTTTGACAGAAGTGACAGACGCCGATGGACGTCTTCTAAAGTTGATCTGGGGGAGCATTATGATCAGAACTTGTTGAGGTAGGGATTTTACATTTGTCTCTCTAATTTGTGAATCATGTGGGATTGGTGTCCTCTTTCTTTCACAAGACATAGTTGAAAAAGTTTAATGAAGATAATAACTACCTTAAAGAACGGGGATGTGGAACTTGTTATATTTATCTTTGTTTATCCTATTGTTATGTTGTGAATTTAATAGGCGTATGAATACTAAAAATCATGGTCTTTGGGGGCCTTTTCTTGCGCAATTAAATGTCACCCTATCTTTCTTAACCTTTTTGTGGATGGAATCACTGTGGAATATGAAAATTGATTAATCACATAAAGTTGGCTGAATAAATTAATATTTGGAACCCTTGTTTGATCACCCCGATTGAACAAATGGAATAATGAACTTGTGGGTGTTAGTTTGGTAACGTGGTGTGTGAAAAGGGGGGAGGAATCCTGGGTTGTTACGAATAGGAATGGTAGCAGGGTTGCAGTAAATGATATTAAAGGTAAATGATGTGGAATGAGCCTTATTTTGTGATACGGTTGTGGAGATGTGGTTATAGTGGCCGCAGGGATGCAGTAATGGGTTGTGTATTTAAAATAAAGTGGAAAGTTGATAAATGAATTGTGGGGAAGGATAATGAATTAAATGTGGGAACAATCAATGGGAATTGATTGATGATGAAAAGGATGGTTTTGTGTTGCTTGTGTTCTATCTAACTTGATTTGTGGTTGAAAGGGTTTTTCTACGAAACACTTGATCTGGTTTGATAATTTCCCAGTAGTTAAGGAACTAATAAACTAAAGTTGTTGAAACATGGAAACCTAAAATGGGGTTGGGTTTGATTTATGTATGCATGCTTCGTAGTAGCAGTGCTGAGGCACGTTCTCAGTTTCTCTTTTTAGAGGCCATAGGTTGGGCTGTGTGTTTGGTATACATATATGTATCTGTATCTTAATGTTTTGTCGCACCCCACCCATGTTGAGCACCTAGTGTCGAACAATCCCATTTCATGGGAGAGAGTGTTTTCCCCTTAGTTACAAGCTCCTTCCTTCTCCTTCCTGCTCCTTCTTCCATAGGTTGTGATGGCTTGAGGCAACCTTACACCTAAGGCTCTTCAGGTAGGTTTCGATTGGTGTGATTTTAGCCTAAGACTCTTTGGGTAGGTTTACTATTCCCAAGAATCTTCAAGAAGAGGCCCAGGTGTGTTCGGGCGGGGATGTGGTTGTGGTTTGTGAGGACCAGGTGTGTACGGGCAGGATATGTGGATTGTGAGGCCTAGGCGTCTGCGGGAGGGATATGTGGTTTGTGAGGCCCAAGTGTGTGCGGGCGGGATGTGTGGCTTTTGAGGCCCAGGTGTGTGTGGGTAGGAAGAGTGTGGTAGCCTCAGGACATTCACCATTAGAAAGAGAAGCTAACTAGTGGGGTGAAATTGTGTGGGGTACCCAATACTCATGTTCTTATATACAACTACCTGTTGTTTGGTGTTTTTGGTGAGCGTGGCTGGTGAGGTTGGGTGGATAGAATTCCTTGCTAGGTTTTTGTTTCTTCTGTTTTTCTCATGGGACTTTAGGATGTCTCCCCACTTGTGCATGAGAGATTTAGGTTTCCCTACTGAGTATACTTGTATGCTCACCCGACGTTTAATTTCAGGTTTCCAGGAGGACTACCAGGGACGTGCGGGACCCTACTAGTCAGGACAGTTGGATTTGTTGTAGTTGATGTACTCTTATATCTTTTGGTATTATACTTTTATGTTTTCTTGTACTTGTACTCTGTTTCAAAACTATTTAAACATGCATGTGGGATTGGTTTGGGTTTATTTTCATTTACTTTTTACGTTTTCTGTTGGTGTTTGAATCATCCTATTTCCCGATCTTAAATAATAATGGGTAATGCCTCCAATATTTGTGAAAACTCATACCCTTGGTGCTAGTCACCACTCCGGGAGCCTATTAGAGGCGGGAATCGGGGGTCATTACCTCCCTTTCGTCATTTCTAGCTCAGAAGGGGCATCTTTGATGGGAGGGGGTCATGAAATAGTGGTATCAAAGGTGATGGTTGAGAGATAGGATGAAGTTTGGAGTTAGGCACAGTGAGGATTGCATGGGATGGTAGGGCAACAATGCTGGGTGATCTTGGTGCGTGACATAGGACATGTAAGACCGGCTAAGACATGGGATTTTAGGGCCCCCCATGATCCGATGCAAGGACTCTAAGCCTACTGAACGACCAAGTAAGACTACATTTATTGTAGGGTAGAGACCTTAGGGAAGGTATATACATCATCATGTTTTTGTTTTACATAGTTTGGGTGTTCTGAGAAAGAAATTGAAATGAAGTGATAAAATGAATCCTTGAGGAATTTCCTTACTACTTGGGCTTAGGAGATCTCTGTTTACCGTATAGCTATGGCACCTAGACGTCATCCCCGGGTGACTCAGACAATCGAGTCCCAACAGATTCAGGCAGTCGATCAGTTGAGGATTGACCGAGAAGATGAAGATGATCAATGGAAGAAGAATCTTCATTCTTTCCAGCGACAAACCCTCAATAAGTACGAGGGTAGTAATTCTTATATGGAAAGAGAGGGGCATCTTAAAGATCTAGGGATCACTTTTAATTTGATCCGTTCTCTGAGGGTGTACTGGGTTCCCCTAGTATTCAGTCAGTTAAGAGGAGCGGCATGTCAGTGGTGGACACTCTACCTCAGGGAGAGGTCAGTGGAAGAGGTTTCATGGACTGACTTTGAGAAGGAGTTCTGAGAGGAATTCCTTTCTTCAATGATCAAGGCAGAGAAGCAGCTGGAGTTACTCTCCCTCCAGTAAGAGAGTATTAACGTACGAGAATTGGGGATCAAGTTCAAGGATCTCCTACACTCTTCTACGGATCTCTTTCCGGATGTGGAGTCTTGGGCAAGACATTTGGAGGAGGTTCTTCGTCCTTCTCTCCAGTATGCTGTCACCCCCTTCACCCTTCCGATGTACATGGAAATACAGAAGAAGGAAGAGGTTGTAAAGAGGATTCACATATAGGGAGGTGCAACATGAGAGGGGATCCAGGCAGGTTCATCAAAGGGGAAGGCAGTCAGCAGCAGGTCTCATGTGATAGGACCTTCCAGATTCAGGCCAGTAGGGAGTAGACCCCAGCAGTTCCAGTTCAGATCTTTGGGTCCTAATCCCTTTTTCACGTGCCCAGGATAGAAGTGTTTCTATTGCAGAGTTTTCGGGCACATTCAGAGTTGGTACCCGACCTGAGATCAGTATGGTGGAGGTGGACAGGTTCAGCGCCCGCCTCAGCAGCACCAGTTGCCGGCGAAGCCCTTCCATCAGCAGCAAGACCCTGCTCCTCCGAGGGTAGACTTTGCAGGTAGAGGCCTACCTCAGGGTTCTCTTTAGGGACCTCAACCAAGGCATGGTTGTGGAGGTGGTCGACATCAGAAATGAAGAGGATCTGGGCATGGAAAGTTTCACACAGCAGAGTTGGCGGCTCCTGTAGGACCAGAGGTGGTGCGAGGTACTATTTGATTGTTCAGCACTCTCGTTTCTACTTTGTTCAATTCAGGAGCTTTGCACACCTTTGTTGCACCCGGTCAAGCCCATGCTTTGGGTCTAGACGTAGAGTGACTTTCCGTACCCCTGGTGCTGAGTACACCAGTTGGAGGTTAGAAAATCGTATCTTGGGTTTGTTGGGGATGTGGGATGATGTGGTAACCGCATCGATCTAGTGGGGATCTTCTATTACTATAGATGCAGCCATACGATCTTATCCTAGGCATCAAATGGTTGTTTTCTGTTAGTTCCGTTATCGACTACTTCTGATGAAGAGTCGTGTTCTCCGACATGGATGGGCAGTGTAACACCCTGAGATTTTATGAAAAATATTATTTTAATTTCATTAATGTCTTGTGTTGTATTCTACACCAAGATTACCTTGCGCTATACGCAATACCGTATTAGCTTGCAGTATACGCAACACTATTTTTGGATCGTGTTACACACAATTTTGATAATAGTTATTCTACGCAACATTGAGTATATATATATATATATTCAATGTATAAATGAAATATGGTTGGATTCTGTTATATGAAACAACGAAGGATTCTTTCACAACATGCAACCCTGACTTGGCTTGCATTACACGCAATCACGACCTTCCTCGATAGCGTGTGTTGTACGCAATAACCGGTTTTAATAAACAACGATATATTATTATAATATTTTCATCAACTAGCCGTTATGAATAGTATTAACTAAATTTTGAATTTTATAACATTATTATTTATCTTACACATTTTCTAGGACATGGTATAAGAACAAAATAAATTTTTCGGGTAAAATAAGTATTTTTCAAAAAATGCAGTTTTGCCGCCTTTTGATGGCGCACCGACATTAAATATAGTTTTTGACATGTTTATAAGTTCAATTTGAAAAAATAAAATTCTTCTATTTAATCAGGATATAAAAATTTACATTAGATAAAGTTTTGATATTTTTCCGATAACTTTCATATTTTAATGAATAGTAAAAACATGCTATATTTTAATTAAAAACAACTTTTTTCATTGTAATATCTTATGTGGTTAAATTATAATATTGAATGGTTTTAAAGTATAAATAGAATATATTTTTACCATTTAATATAGTGTATGTCATTATCATTGATTTTACCTTGAAATCGTAGGTTAAATCAATTCAATCTTTTGCAATGTTTTGAAGAAAAACCCGTTTTCTTTCGACAACGGGATTAATTTTAATTTAATTTCTGCATCTTTTTTGTATTGAATTTGGAAAAATGGATTCCATATTTGGAATTAGTGGGTCCAAATTATATTAATAAGATACTTTTTTATTTTTGGGCATTGTGAATAGTAACAACGGTAAATTTTATTTACTATAGTTAAAGGTAAATCGTGTAATTAAGGGTAAATATAAGATTATAAAATTACCCTAACACTTGGAAATATCCTATTGGATGGATAAAAGTAGACCCATATAACCTAAGGGTCAGATTAGATAAATTTTATGGACTTTTGTCCATGAAAATAATTTAATTATTATTAAAACCAAAGAATGTGACAACATGTCACTTTCTTAAATCTTATAAGTATAATAATTTTAATTTAGTGATAACCTTCATGAAACTTAGAACACGAAGAGTATCCAGAAATCTAATAAAATTATCTACATCGTAGTAATTTATTTATAATTTTTAGGGATTATATAATTATCATTTATTATGACACAAAGATGATGCAGTAATTGTTTTATTAATGAAATATTAAAATAATTGATGTTATAAATGCCCAAATAAATGTAATTTGAGACTTTTTATGACTTAAAATAATTTTCTAGGTTAAAATGACATTCTATTGTTGATTTATGTAACTTTTTTTGAACTTATAATTCTGTTATGAATTTCATAAAAATCATGTACCAAATAGTGTCAAAATTGACATAAATTAGTTTTTAAAACAAATATTATATTATTTATTGTTATTTTATTCCTAAAAATCTATTATTCGGCCAAATAAATTATATAAGATTATATATATTAATAATAAACAACTTGGGGTTCGTTTGGCTTGATATAGTAAGTTTATTAACCATATAGTGTAAGAAAACAAACAGACATGGTAAAAGTTAAATTATTTAACTTAGAGTTAAATCTAATTGATAAGGTTAAAATAATACCCTAAAATTGTCTAAATCCTATTGGATGAGAGGATTTAGACCCATACCCACTTTAGATTCAAAATAAGACCCTTTGGAACCATTATATACCGAATTTGACCTTAATATAAAATAATATTTTGAGATTTTCCTAAGGTGTCCCTCTCCTCCCTTATAAAAGGGCACCTCCTCCCTCTCCTCCTCACACCAATTTGAGCATTAAAGCTCAGCCAAACCCTGAAAAAATCTCTTCTCCACTTCCCTAGTATCATCCTAGAGGTCCTAGTCTTCTTCAAATACCATCCTTAGTTCTTTAAGTGGAAGTTAAGAAAAGGCGCGTCAAAAAGAGGTAATATCCATTAGCGATCTTTTTCAATTTCTTTCTTCTACAACTTCTTCTTCTTTAGTTGTTTCATTATAAAGTAATAACATAAGTATTTCATATATACTGATATGTTATTATAAATATGAAACAACTCTAATTAACCTTGTATCCATCCTACGGAAAAAGGAAATCACCGCGCGTGCGTACGTGCAGAATACCGTCTCCACGCCGTGGTGTAATCTATTTTCTGCCACCACCTTAATTGGATGGGTATAATGGTGTAAGGAGTAACTATATATGATTATTATAGATTGATATTGATACTTAAATAGTATACATACACTTCAACACAATTCCATGACCATGTGAACGATATCATCGCTCGTGCGTACGTACGGACTACCGTCTCCACGACGCGATGAGATTCATTCTCAATGATTAACCATTCATGAATGATTATAAAGTATATATAATAATTACTAATGAAATATATGAAATAATAATTATACTGGATTTATTTATATTTATATGTATGTCATCTACTTAATTCCATTCAATTCAATAAGGAAACGAAAACAGCATTCATGCGTACGTACGGACTACCGTCTCTATGAACGGTGTATTTCATTCCATTTATAGATATTATATATATATATATATTCTAAATATATATTATATATATATATCATGTTTTACATTCTGGATATAATTAATCACGATCCAAGTAATCATATTAATAATTACAAGTTAAAAACACGAATGACAAATGAGACGATTTTACCCAAAACGCTACTTTAACATGAATTTACAAAAGAACGGGTAATATAAAGTCATAAGTGGACCATATATTATATAACAACAATGAATATGATTCTGGAATAATTCAATAACATGATTTAAATAATTATACAGGAGGTTCAGACACTTACAAAGAAAGTCGGACCTAAGGTAAGGAAAATATCACAATCTCATTTTTATCCGAGATTGTTTATATTTTGGTATTTACTGGGGTGTATTTTATCATCCACATCCATGTTTCCTGAATATGTAATATCATTTCCATACACTTACAATTTTTTAAATCCAATTTTACCCATCGGTGAGTTTTTATTAAATGATATGAAAGGATTCTTTTGTCGTTTTTCATACGAGGTACTTTTTGACTTTTCTGAAAAAAGTACGAGAAGAATGGTTTATTTAACTTATACGACATGAATGGATTTTTAAAACATTATTTCCAAGAAGCTTACTTTACAAGTTTTCAAGTTTATTTTTAATCAACTTCTTTTAGTTTAAAATTTTATGACATGTTAAGAAAGGAAAAGTGTTTTTGAAGTAGAAAGGATATTTTCCTCAAGAATGGAGTTCAAGTGTTTTATCAAAATTATTTTCCATCTAAGATAATAAAGGGTTATGTTTTTTTATCTCTATTATTAAATTGATTTGATAATGTTGTAATGGAATTATTTTTATAAATTCCTTTATCTTATATGAAATGTTTTATGATGTCACGATGTTTAAGATTCCCATTTTTATTACATGGGTTATGAAATGATGTATGATTTATGATTTTGTGGAACACATAAGAATGGTATCATTATGAGATGGGTGGGACCTATATCTCCCAACAATTCATTGGGTAAATATTTTATATATCATGAGATAGACATGGCTAGAATGGTAGGTTATACCGGTTCAGTGAAACAGGACTGAAATGAGGGTGACTCGGTTCAGAAAGGGACTTTGTCCACTAAGATAGTCTTGGAAAAGAGTCTTGACTAACAAGAAATTATTCTATATGATTATGTGTGTATGCCACAAAGTTTCATGTTTCAAGTTATGATTATTGTGATTACATTTCACTGCCATGATTTATCCCATGTTATGAAATTATGATCTCTATTGCAGGTTAAGATTTCTAAAAGTTATGTGCTTATGTATATGATATGATTGATATTTCTTTTGTTTACCCTTACTGTGCATTTGAGCTCACCATTTTCTGTTTTCTTTTCCCCAGGATATAAAGAAAGGTTTTAGGTAAGAAAAAAAATGGAAGATATTTATGGGAGATATTGAAGATCTTTTACCATGATTAGAAGATTACGTTATGAGTTTCCAAAGACACTAAACTATTACGGTCCTTGTGTGTGTGTTTTTATTATGTACTAAGTATTCCACAAAAGTAATGTAATGTCCATCTACGTCAAGCTTCAGGTATCTACAGTTGGTATCAGAGGAAAAGTTTAGTCAACCTTTGGAAACTAGGATGCGAAAACGTTAGTGAGATCCCTAGAGATATTTCTAAGGTATATATAGGGATGTCCCTAATGATAAGTATACGTATAGGATATAGTCCCAGAACTATGGTAACGATATTAGATTAAACCAAATATGTTAGATATTGAAGTTACTCCCCCTTTATTATGATTTTTTCCTCTCACACTATTCTTTTTGGGTTTTAGAAAATGGCTGGAAACAAGGTGATTCACGATAATGGAGGATATGATGGACAATGGAATGATATTATTCATGAGAAACCAAATGAAATGGGATTTGAAAGTCCAAACATCATTATTATGCCGAATCATCAATCTCATAATATGATCAATAAAGTAAAATTTGGTAAGTTTCCTGACTCGGCTAATAAGAGAAAGATGGAGTTTCATGATGATCATAGAGGAAAGAAAGTTCAATTTCCCCTATGTAAATCATGTGGGAAGAGGCATCAAGGAGAATGTTTCAAAGGAACTGGAAGATTCTTTGGGTGTGGAAAAGAAGGACACAAAGCCAGTAAGTGCAAAGGAAAAGGTTCAGTTAACACCAGGGATGAGGATAATGGTATTGCTACGACATCAACAATGGTTAAATGTTTTAAATGTGGAATGTACGGGCATTATGCAAACCAATGCCCTAAGGTAAAGTCTCATGAAGAGAATCAGTACGGCCATATGGGTAGTATTTATGTTGTTGATGATGAAGAGACTAGAAATGATATGTGAGATGAAAGAATTGTTGATGCTCGGTCAATGGTTTAAGAAGGTAGTGGAATGATTACATGTTTATCAAGTGTAATGTTGTATAAAGAATCTCATGGTACTATGGAATAAAGAGACATCTAAGGGTTTTTACATTGTTGTCTTTCCTTGAGTTTTGAAAGTGTGTGATTAATGCTACCAGTATCCATGAAAGGTTATTCAGATATTTTTGGAATGATGATGATATGCGCATAATGAAGGGATAAGGAGAAAATTAATTGTTTGATAGTATTCATGAGCTCATGACTGATATAAGGAGAAGGTTATATAATGGATTGAGTATATAGAATTTTTGGAATTTGGTATGTGGAAAGAGTTAACTTTTGACAGCATTCATGTTTTCACTAAGGTTTAATTGGTATTCATTTTTCAAGAGAATACAAGATTAAGGTATTCACATGATTGGAATGTGACCAACAAGATATATGGGGGATAAAATATGGTATTCACATGCTTGGTTGAAGAAATTTCAAGTAATCATTTTCTTTATACTATGAGCTTGGACCGAAATATTTTAGATAAGCCTAAAGATTGGAATGGATTATGTTGGACATAAGTTATGATAAAACGTTTTTCGATGTTATTGATGGGATGTTATAGTAATATAGCTTTAGAAAAAGGACAACCTACAGGATGGGCGACAGCCCATCGCGTCGGACAAGGCTTTGGGAATCAAACCCACAACCGAAGTGCGACTGGCCTTTATCGCCTACCACTGGCCTACAAGAAGTCCCTGTTTAGTAGAAACTAGTTTTATTATATTAAGCAGTATGATATATGAAGTATAAGTCCATTTTAGGAACCATATATGATTAATCTCACTATGGAATGACTTATGTATATTTAATAACTTTTGCTAACCTTTTGTTTGAGACAGATGGAATGACCTGTCATTCTATCACATGATCTGCTAACACTTCACGAATAACAAATTCAAATTCATTTATTTAAGAGATGAAGTGGAAATTGTTCAAGGCACGAACAACAGTGAGATTGTACCAAAATAAAGTATGTATTTATTCTAATTCAAATTCTTCAACTTTAGGGAAACGATCTTGAAAACCAAAAATGTTTTCCTAGTGCTCTTATATCTGATTAATCAAATGGTACCTTAGATCATCACAAATTTATGGATTTATGATTGTTGGCTTTTCAATAGCCATGTTCTCTACCACTCTCCATCGGAACATGATGGTTAGATTTTTCTTCCATATCCATATTTTCACCTATGTTCTCCTACGTGGAAACCCAGTGATGAGTTAATTTGGGTAACCATTACATTTAATACTTTAGTTTTTAAAGCCATATTTTGGTATTCCTTTTTATGATGTGGGTTTCTATTAAACGAACATTCGAGTAGTAAACCATTTATAACCCCGATGAATTTCGAGGGCGAAATTCATTTTAAGGGGGGTAGAATGTAACATACCGAGATTTTATGAAAAATATTCTTTTAATTTCATTAATGTCTTGTGTTGTATTCTATACCAAGATTACCTTGCGCTATACGCAACACCGTATTAGCTTGTAGTATACGCAACACTATTCTTGGATCGTGTTACACGCAATTTTGATAATAGTTATTATACGCAACATGAGTATATATATATATATATATTCAATGTATAAATGAAATATGGTTGGATTTTGTTATATGAAACAACGAAGGATTCTTTCACAACACGCAACCCTGACTTGGCTTGCATTACAAGCAATCGCGACCTTCCTCGATAGCGTGTGTTGTACGCAATACCCGGTTTTAATAAACCACGATATATTATTATAATATTGTCATCAACTAGCCGTTATGAATAGTATTAACTAAATTTTGAATTTTATAACATTATTATTCATCTTACACATTTTCTAGGACATGGTATAAGAACAAAATAATTTTTTCGGGTAAAATAAGTATTTTTAAAAAAATGCAGTTTTTCCGCCTTTTGATGGCGCACCCACATTAAATCTAGTTTTTGACATGTTTATAAGTTCAATTTGAAAAAATAAAATTCTTCTTTTGAATCAGGATATAAAAATTTACATTAGATAAAGTTTTGATATTTTTCCGATAACTTTCATATTTTAATGAACAGTAAAAACACGCTATATTTTAAATAAAAACAACTTTTTTCATCGTAATATCTTCTGTGGTTAAATTATAATATTGAATGGTTTTAAAGTATAAATAGAATATATTTTTACCATTTAATATAATTTATGTCATTATCATTGATTTTACCTTGAATTCGTAGGTTAAATCAATTCAATCTTTTGCAATGTTTTAAAGAAAAACCCGTTTTCTTTCGACAACAGGATTAATTTTACTTTAATTTCTGCATCTTTTGTGTATTGAATTTGGAAAAATGGATTCCATATTTGGAATCAGTGGGTCCAAATTATATTAATAATATACTTTTTATTTTTGGCCATTGTTAATAGTAACTACGGTAAATTTTATTTACTATAGTTAAAGGGAAATCGGGTAATTAAGGGTAAATATAAGATTATAAAATTACACTAACACTTGGAAAAATCCTATTGGATGGCTAAAAGTAGACCCATATAACCTAAGGGTCGGAATAGATAAATTTTATGGACTTTTGTCCATGAAAATAATTTAATTATTATTACAACCTAAGAATGTGACAACATGTCACTTTCTTAAATCTTATAAATATAATAATTTTAATTTAGTGATAAACTTCATGAAACTTTGAACACGAAGAGTCTCCAGAAATATAATAAAAGTATCTACATCTTAGGAATTTATTTAGAATTTTTAGGGATTATATAATTATCATTTATTATGACACAAAGATGATGCAATAATTGTTTTATTAATGAAATATTAAAATAATTGATGTTATAAATGCCCAAATAAATGTAATTTGAGACTTTTTATGACTTAAACTAATTTTCTAGGTTAAAATGACATGTTATTGTTGATTTATGTAACTTTTTTTGAACTTATAATTCTGTTATGAATTTCATAAAAATCATGTACCAAATAGTGTCAAAATTGACATAAATTAGTTTTTAAAACAAATATTATATTATTTATTGTTATTTTATTCCTAAAAATATAAGATTCGGCCAAATTACTTATATAATATTATATATATTAATAATAAACAACTTGGGGTTTGTTTGTCTTGATATAGTAAGTTTATTAACCATATAGTGTAAGAAATCAAAAAGACACGGTAAAAGTTAAATTATTTAACTTAGAGTTAAATCTAATTGATAAGGTTAAAATAATACCCTAAACTTGTCTAAATCCTATTGTATGAGAGGATTTCGACCCATACCCACTTTAGCTTCGAAATAAGACCCTTTGGATCCATTATAAACCAAATTTGACCTTAATAAAAAATAATATTTTGAGATTTTCCTAAGGTGTCACTCTCCTCCCTTATAAAAGGGCACCTCCTCCCTCTCCTCATCACACCAATTTGAGCATTAAAGCTCATCCAACCCCTGCCAAAATCTCTTCTACACTTCCCTAGTATCATCCTAGAGGTCCTGGTATTCTTCAAAGACCATCCTTAGTTCTTTAAGTGGAGGTTAAGAAAAGGCGCGTCAAAAAGAGGTAATATCCATTACTGATCTTTTTCAATTTCTTTCTTCTTCAACTTATTATTCATTAGTTGTTTAATGATAAAGTAATAACATCAGTATTTATTATATACTCATATGTTATTATAAATATGAAACAACTCTAATTAACCTTCTATCCATCCTACGGAAAAAGGAAATCACCGCGCGTGCGTACGTATGGAATACCGTCTCCACGCCGTGGTGTAATCTATTTTCTGCCACCACATTAATTGGATAGTTATAATGGTGTAAGGAGTAACTATATTTGATTATTATAGAGTGATATTGATACTTAAATAGTATACATACACTTCAACACAATTCCATGACCATGGGAACGATATCATCGCTCGTGCGTACGTACGGACTACCGTCTCCACGACGTGATGAGATTCATTCTCAATGATTAACCATTCATGAATGATTATAAAGTATATATAATAAGTACTAATGAAATATATGACATAATAATGATACTGTATTTATGTATATTTATTTGTATTTCATCTACTTAATTCCATTCAATTCAATAAGGAAACGAAAACAGCGTTCATCCGTACGTACGGACTACCGTCTCCATGAACGGTGTATTTCATTCCATTTATCGATATATTAAATATATATATATATATTATGAATATATATTATATATATATATATCATTTTTTACATTCTGTATATAAGTAATCATGATCCAAGTAATCATATTAATAATTACAAGTTAAAAACACGAATGACAAATGAGGCGATTTTACCCAAAACGCTACTTTAACATGAATTTACAAAAGAACGGGTAATATAAAGTCATAAGTGGACCATATATGATATAATAACAATGAATATGATTCTGGAATAAGTCAATAACATGATTTAAATCATTATACAGGAGGTTCGGACACCTACAAAGAAAGTCGGACCTAAGGTAAGGAAAATATCACAATCTCATTTTTATCCGAGATTGTTTATATTTTGGTATTTACTGGGGTGTATTTTATCATCCACATCCATGTTTCCTGAATAAGTAATATTATTTCCATCCACTTAAAATTGTTTAAATCCAATTTTACCCTTCGGTGAGTTTTTAGTAAAAGATATGAAAGGAATCTTTTGTCGTTTTTCATACGAGGTACTTTTTGACTTTTCCGACAAAAGTACGAGAAGAATGTTTTTTTTAACTTATATGGAATGAATGGATTTATAAAACATTATTTACAAGAAGCTTACTTTACAAGTTTTCAAGTTTATTTTTAATCAACTTCTTTTAGTTTAAAATTGTATGACATGTTAAGAAAGAAAAAGTGTTTTTGAAGTAGAAAGCATATTTTCCTCAAGAATGGAGTTCAAGTGTTTTATCAAAATTATTTTCCATCTAAGATAATAAAGGGTTCTGTGTTTTTATATCTATTATTAAATTGATTTGATAATGTTGTAATGGAATTATTTTTATAAATTCCTTTATCTTATATGAATTGTTTTATGATGTCACGATGTTTAAGATTCCCATTTTTATTACATGGGTTATGAAATGATGTATGATTTATGATTTTTTGGCACACATAAGAATGGTATCATTATGAGATGGGTGGGACCTATATCTCCCTCCAATGCATTGGGTAAAGATTTTATATCTCATGAGATAGACATGGCTGGAACGGTAGGTTATACCGGTTCAGTGAAACAGGACTGAAATGAGGGTGACTCGGTTCAGAAAGGGAATTTTTCCACTAAGATAGTCATGGCAAAGAGTATTGACTAACAAGAAATGATTCTCTATGATTATGTGTGTATGACACAAAGTTTCATGTTTCAATTTATGATTATTGTGATTACATTTCACTGCCATGATTTATCCCATATATGAAATTATGATCTCTTTTGCAGGTTAAGATTTCTAAAAGTTATGTGCTTATGTATATGATATGATTGATATTTCTTTGGTTTACCCTTACTGAGCATTTGATCTCACCCTTTTCTGTTTTCTTTTCCCTTGGATATAAAGAAAGGTTTTAGGTAAGAAACAAAAGGGAAGATATTTATGGGAGATATTGAAGATCTTTTACCATGATTAGAAGATTACATTCTGAGTTTCCAAAGACACTAAACTATTACGGTCCTTGTGTGTGTGTTTTTGTTATGTACTAAGTATTCCGCAAAAGTAATGTAATGTACATGTACGTCAAGCTTCGGGTCTCTATAGGCAGCGTGTAGCTTTTTTTGGCGAGAGGAGCTTTAAGGTTGGAAGCCGACATGTGAAGCATATTCTTTCCTTGTTAGGCGGGTTATCAGTGGTTTCAGCTGATACATATATGATGGATGTTCCAGAGGTTTTTGGGCAGTTCCTCGATGTTTTTTTCAAGGAGGTTGTGAATCTACCACCCCCTCCCCCCCCAAAGTGACGTTGAGTCTGGGATAGTATTACAGCCTGATTCCAGACCGATTTTGATGTCCCCTTATCGGATGGCACATTTGGAGTTGCGGGAGTTTCAGATTCAAATTGAAGATCTGATGGAGAAGGGTTTTGTTCAACCCAGCATGTCGCCATGGGGTGCTCCAGTTTTGTTCGTGAAGAGGGTAGATGGTGGTATCAAGCTATGCATAGACTACCGAAGGTTGAATCAGGTAACGGTCAAGAACTCTTAACCCCTTCCAAGGATATAAGATCTCTTCAACCAGCTGAGGGAAGAAGGTTTGTATTCTAAGATTGATCTACGATCTGGACATCATCAGCTGAGGGTAAGGGAAAATTAAATCTCTAAGACGACTTTCAGGTGCAGGTATGGGCACTTCAATTTTGTAGTGGTGTCGTTTGGAGTTACAAATGTACCAACTGTGTTCATGGGACTTACAAAATTTTTCTTCAGAGAGTTTCTAGACCGGTTCGTCATTGTGTTTATTGATGACATCTTGATCTACTCAAGATCAGAGGAGGAGCACGTTGAGCATCTCAGAGAAGTCTTGGAAGTCCTTCAACGCCAGCAGTTTTGTGGGAAATTGTAGAAGTGTAATTTCTTGATGCAATAAGTATACTTATTTGGGCATGTAGTGTCTCAGCATGGAGTGTCAGTGGACGCGTCGATGGTGCAGACAGTTGTTTCTTGGGCGGCACCCAAGACCTCTGCAGAAGTTTGTAGTTTCATGGGGTTGGTAGGTTATTATAAGAGGATTGTTTTGGACTTCTCTCGAGTTTCTTCTCCATTGACAACTTTAACTAGGAAGGACCAGGTCTTCCTATGGAGTGAGCAGTGCCAGAAAGATTTCGTCTACCTGAAGGAGAAGTTGGTTAGTGCTCCAGTACTCAGGTTTACAGAGGAAGGGTTGTTGTATGATGTGTTTTGTGATGCATCTGGCCTTGGTTTGGGGTGCCTACTGATGTAGAAGAAGGGTGTGATCTGTTATGGGTCCAGGCAGCTACACCCTCACGAGCGTAACTATGCCACCCATGACCTAGAGCTTGCAGCAGTAGTGTTTGCACTGAAGTTGTGGCGACATTACCTCTTTGGGTAGCGCATTGTTGTCTTCTAAGATCATAAGAGATTACATTATATCTCCTCCCAGCGTGACCTGAACTTACAGAAGCATAGATGGGTCGAGTTTCTCCAAGACCATGACTTCAAGATCTCTTGCGCTAAAGGTAAGAGAAATGTTGTGGCTGATGCCCTAAGCAAGAAGTTTCATAAGGAAGTGGTTCGGGAATCTGCTGATGCTTGGAAAGCGATGGGAGAGTTTCTTGACTTGCACTTGGTTGTAAGGGTAGAGGGTGTTAGAGGCTGTTTGTCTCAGATGATGGTTCATTCCTCCTTGTTGAAGCAGGTGGAAGAGTCTCAGTGGGCAGACTACGAAGCAGAAGTAATGTGGGATCGTATTGATCAGGGAAATGCTCCAGAAGGATGGTCAGAGGACAACCAACATCAGATGTTTTTTCATGGAATGTTTTTTTTCGGTGGCGATGTGTGAGGGGGTTATCTGTGAGTTCGATGGCTCATCTATGTCAGTACATCTGGGAGTTTAAAAAATGTATTGAGGACTGAGGGAATAGTCTTGGTGGCCCGGGGTGAAACGTGTAGTGGCAGAGTTTGTGGCGAAGTGCCTAGTGTGTCAGCAAGTAAAGGCTAAACACCGTGTTCCCAGTGGTTTGTTGCATCCTTTAGATTCCCCCGAGTGGAAGTGGGATGCCATCTCAATGGAAATAATCACAGGACTACTCAGAGCTTATGGTGGTTATGATACTATCTGGGTAGTGGTGGATCAACTGATGAAATCATCTCACTTCTTTGTAATTAAGGAGTCGGGCCAAGTGAGTACCTTATCATAGAGGTATATAGACAAGGTGGTGCATTTACGTGGAGTTCTGAAGACTATCATCTCAGATTAGGATAATCGGTTTACCTCACAAGTCTGGAGGGGTTTACAACATTCTTTTTTCACCCAGCTACACCTTAGCACTGCTTTCCACCCCCAGACCGAAGGGTAGACAGAGCAGACTATTTAAACGTTGGAGGACATGCTGCGAGCATGCGTTCTTGGATTTCGGAGGATCATGGGTGTGAAACTTTCCTTTAGTAGAATTTTCTTACAACAACATCTTCCACTCTACTATTGGCATGGAATCGTTTGAGGCTTTGTATGGAAGACCATGTCGTTCACCCATTTGCTGGGCAGAGGTTGGTGACACAGGTGCTCTTGGGATAGAGGTAGTACAAAGAACCACAGAGAAAGTCCATCTTGTGCATGAGAGGATGAAAGCGGCTCAGGACCGACAAAAGCCTTATGCTGATCAACAGAGGAGGCCCTTGGAGTTCGAGCTGGGAGATCATGTGTTCTTGAAGGTTTTCCCTCGACGGGGGTAGTGGAGGTTTGGGAAGGGGAGTAAGCTCTCCCCGAGGTTCATCAGACCATTCGAGTTGTTGTGGTGAGTCGGCGAGGTGGCATATTAGTTGGCCATGCCACCTCAGTTAGAGAAGGTTCATGACTTCTTCCACGTCTCCTAGCATCATCGGTACTTAGACGACAACTCTCACATTATCGACTAGGGAGAATTAGATATGGGAGATGACGCGACCTTCGAGGAACAACCAGTCAAATTCGAGGATCGTGAAGAGAAGGTGCTCCGTGGATAAACCATCGCCTTGGTTCATGTGTTGTAGAGGCATGGAGGCCTAGAGGAGAGCACTTGGGAGTGGGAGGCTCAGATGCACGCTCAGTAACCAGAGTTGTTTTGACTCGTGTTTTTCTTTGTTCTTCCAAGATTTGTTTTGATGTTATACTCTATACCGTTGATATATGGAATGATTGGCCTATCAGTTATGAGGCTTTTTGTTTCCTTTTTCTATAGATGTGTGTAACATGTCCAGATGTGTGGGGAAAATAGAAAAACATGATCCTTAATCGAGATGCATTAATGCGGATGCGATTGAACCCATGCGGGCGAGTCAGTGCTGCTTAAATCGGATAATATCTCGAAATGGGAGAAGGAATTCCCCAATCCATGTGTTCGGGTAGTGTGTTGGTTGTACGATGTTGGGGGCAGTGTAAGTTGGAAAAATCTTAATATATGGAAGTGGGAAGACCCAATTATTAATCGGGATGCATTAATGTGGATGCGATTAAACCCATGTAGGTGTGTCAGTGCCACCAAAAGCGAATAATATCACGACATAGGAGAATGAATTCCTAACACATATGATTAGGGTTGTTGGTTGAGTTCTTATTATAACAAGAGCCCTAAGAGGTATCATGTTGGGTTCCTCTAGGTTGGTTTTGAATTCTCAGGGATGATAATTTTTTAAGAGGTTTCTTGTGTAATGGACCAGACCTCTTTGGCCCATTCCTTTGTCAGAAACAAGGTCTGGAAGTGTTCTGGAGGGTAGAATGGACTTTTTCCACACTTTTCAGAATTTTGTGACTACACGCCGTGTAGTGTGAGTACATGCCGTGTAGCCTATCCTACACGCCGTGTAGTTTCTCTGTGCGTATGCATTACCCTCAAACTGTGTGTTGACCAGTCAATGGCCGTGTGCTGCGTTGGAGCCATGTACATGCCATGTGAAATAAATAACCACACGCCGTATAACCTATCCTACACGCCGTGTCGTTTCTCCCCGCGTACGCTTTACCCTCAAACTGTGTGTTGACCAGTCAACGTCCATGTGCCACGTTGAATCTGTGTCCTTGCAACATGAAATAAATAAGTAGATGAAATGTATCCTATCTTACATGCTGTGTAGTTTGTCCCCTTGTACGCTTTACCCTCAAACTGTGTGTTGACCAGTCAACAGTCGTGTGTCGCATTGAATGTCGTGTTGGAAGCTGCGTGGAAACCGTGTGGAATGGCTGAGTACATGCCCTGTACTAGGAAGTACACAACGTGTACTCTAGTTTTTCTCCCCTATAAATGAGGGGGGCCTCTATTTTTTTCAGATCATCCCCCTACTCCCCTTTCCATCGAGCAGAGCCCTCCCGAGAGACTCCAAAGCAGCTTTCTTCCATAAATTTTTCGTCTGAGCTCCGATTTACGATCCGTCAGCCGCCACGAGATCGTAAAGATGAGGCGGAACTTCTGAGATTGGATCTGTTGTTTTCCCTTTGGCTTTTCCTTCCCAGCTTCCACCTGATGAGGTTTTTTCCGAGTTTTGACAGAAGCGACAGACGTCGATGGACATCTTCTAAAGTTGATCTGGGGGAGCGTTGTGATCAGAAACGGTTAAGGTAGGGATTTTACCTTCATCTCTCTAATTTTTAAATCATGCGGGATGGGTGTCCTCTTGCTTTCACAAGACATAGTTGAACCAGTTTAATGAAGATAATAACTAGCTTAAAGAACGGTGATGGGGAAGTTGTTATGTTTCACTTTGTTTATCCTATTGTTATGTTGTGAATTGAATAGGATTATACGTACTATAAATCACGGTCGTTGGGGTCCTTTTCTTGTGTAATTAAATGTCAAACTATCTTTCTAGACTCTTTTGTGGATGGAAACATTATTTAATATGGAAATTGGATAATCATGTAATGTTGGATGATTAAATGAATATCCGGAACCCTTGTGTGGTCACCCCGGTTGAACGAATGGAATAATAAACATGTGGGTGTTGGTTTGGTTACGTGGTGTGTGAAAAGGGGGAGTGAATCCTGGGTTGTTATGAGTAGGATGGGAAGCGGTGCTGCAATAAATAATATTAAAGGGAAATGATGTGGCATGAGCCTTGTTTTGTGATACGGTTGTCGAGATGTGGTTATAGTGGTAGCAGGGCTATAGTAATGGGTTGTGTTTTTAAAATAAAGTGGAATGTTGATAAATGAAATGTGGGGAATGAAAATGAATTAAATGCGGGAACAATCATTGGGGATTGACTGATGATAAAAATGTTTGATTTGTGTTGCTTGTGTTCTATCTATCTTGATTTGTGGTTGGCAGGGTTTTTCTACGAAATGCTTGATCTGGTTTGATATTTTCCCAGTAGTTAAGGAATTAATAAACTAGTACTGTTGAAAAATGAAAACCTAAATGGGGTTGGGATTTTTTGTTGTATTCATGCCTCGTAGTAGCAGTGCCGAGGCACGTTCTAAGTTTCTCTGTTTAGAGGCCATATGTTGGGCTGTGTGTTTGGTATACATATATGTATCTTTATATTTATGTTTTGTCCCACCCCACCCATGTTGAGAACCTTGTGCCGAACACACCCATGTCATGGTAGAGGGTGTTTTCCACTTAGTTACTAGCTCCTTCCTGCCACTTCTTCCATAGGATGTGATGGCTTGAGGTGACCTTACACCTAAGAATATTCGGGTAGGTTTCAATTGGTGTGACTTTATCCCAAGACTCTTTGGCCAGGTTTACTGTTCCCAATAATCTTTGGGATGAGGCCCAGGTATGTTCGGGCGGGGATGTGGTTGTTGTTTGAGAGGCCCAGGTGTGTACGGGGAGGGATAAGTGTTTTGTGAGGCCCAGGTCTGTGCGGGCGGGATATGTGGGTTGTGAGGCCCAGGTGTGTACAAGCGGGATTTGTTGATTTGAGGCCTAGGTTTGTGCTGTCAGGAAGAGTGTGGTAGCGTCAGGACATTCACCGTTTGTAAGATCAGCTAACTAGTGGGGGGAAATGGTGCGGGGTACCCAATACTCTTGTTCTTATATACTATTACCTGTTGTTTTGTGTTTTTGGTGAGCGTGGCTGGTGAGGTTGGGTGGATAGAATTCATTGCTAGGTTTTGGTTTCTTCTGTTGTTCTCACAGGACATTAGGATGTCCCCCCACCTGTGCATGAGAGCTTTAGGTTTCCCTATTTAGTATACTTGTATGCTCACCCTACGATTACTTTCAGGTTTCCTGGAGGACGACTAGGGACCTTCAGGACCCTAGTAGTCGGGACAGTTGGTGTTGATGCAGTTGTTGTACTCTTGTTTCTTATGGTATTGCACTTATTAGTTTTCTTGTACTTGTACTCTGTTTCAGAACTATTTAAACATGGATTTGGGATTTCTTTGGGTTTATTTTCATTTACTCGTTCCTTTTTCTTTTGGTGTTTGACTCATCCTATTTTTTGATCTTAAATAATAAAGGGTAATGCCTCCCATATTTTTTGAAAACTCATACCCTTGGTGCTAGTCTCCACTCCGGGGCCTACTGGAGGCGGGACTCGGGGGTCATTATCTCCCTTTCACAATTGCCATCTTAGAAGGGGAATCTTTGGTGGGAGGGGGTTGTGACAGGTCAGGACAACTATCCTTGGACAAATAAATAATAATCTTCTAGGGGAGGAATAAGGATTTTATCAACACAATAAATCCTATATGGGGTAAAATAGAGGGTTGTTTGCATTGATGAAATACAATAATTTCTATTGAAAATATTCTTGAGGAAAACATCCTTTACTTTTAAAAAACATTCGAACAATATTTCTCATCTAAAATCCCGCTTAAATATATTTTAAAAATAAACTATTTAAACATGAGAAGGTGGCTTCAAAGAAATGATGACAGATGAATTCATTCATGTAGTATGTGTTAAAAAGAATATTCTTTCTGTATGGTAAAAGGGTAGAAAATGAATTGTTTGGAAAGAGATAACAATATTCCTTGAAATGGATTGGTAAAATAGGGTTAAAATATATTCTAAATATTAAAGGGGGAATGGAATAAAATTCTTATGAACACTTTCTGGAAAACATGGTTTTGAATATATTTCCAAATGAAGAGAGGGTGATGTCTTTCTTTCTAAGAAATGATTTCTTAACAATATTATGTACCAAGAGTTGATAATGGTACCGATAAATGATTATATTATGAAATAATGAGGAGAAGTAAAATCATGATTGTTATTGATAGATGGATCATAATATTTCATCGAAGGAAGAATAAAGATAAAAATCATGAAAAAGCGACGATATTTTATCAATAAACTCTTATAACTCAGTAACTTGGATCATACACTCCATGTAAGAAAGTTAAATTACATGAGGCGTATAATATATTTTAAACATTTATATTCCTAATATATCATCTATAACTGAAATATATGAACCTAGAAAAACAGTTTAGGTGCATAATAAAACATGAGTTAGAAGAAGGAAAATCGAGACAAAACATTTTTCTGGTTTGGTAACTTTTTAATATTAACCCCCATGAATATATGATCATAAAATGGATATGTGAATACCATTAAATTTAATTATAAGATACATATAATACAGTCATGTTGGTACATACCCTACAAAAAATGAAAGAGTGGGTGAACATAACATGTATCTCAGAAAAATTAAAAGTGAGATGAAATCCCCTTACATTGAGTTTCCTTTTGGGGGAAGTTCTTTTAACATACTATATAATAAATTTATGTTAATTATATAATTTATTAATTAGCTATTTCATGTTTATAATTAATTTTATTTCATTTAATTCAATGTTGTGTACACTACTTAAAAAATTAAATTTACGTTGGGTTTTTTATACCAAATTCATTTTATGTGTCAAAAAACTATTGTTGGTCAACAATGGTGAAATGATTAATTATATAAAATCTTCAAAATAATAAACATGACATAATTATTATTTTTTTACATCAATTATACATTTAAAATCAATCATTAAATGTTGTTATGAAATTGAGATTATGATACAGTCATGGATATGGTAGGTTGTACGTACACTATGAGAAAAACCGATTTTTGAGACTAGGTATTTGCGACAAGATTTATTCTGGTCGCAAATAATCCATCAAAGAAGTTATTTGGGACAAGAAAATCAACCCTTCATAAATAACTAATAATTTGTGATGGGTAGGCACCTCCTGTCGCAAATACAAGGAGACGGTAAACACTAGAAGCGATGGGAGATCCGTCATCCCAACTAGTGTGTCTGTCACTGGGTATATACGACGGGACCCATCCCAAATACTCGACAGCGGTAAAAACTATTTGTGACGGGATGTTGTCTCATCACAAATATTGTGTCTGCGGGTTACTTTTTGCAACAAGACCTGCCACAAATAACCTTTTAACTTCCGATTGTAATTAAATCGGATGAATTTCTTTGCAACAGGTCCCGTCGCAAAAAAACTACTATTTACGGCGGGATTCCTGTCGCAACTAATCTAACTTAAATATACCTCTATCCGTTTTTTCTTTCCTCCCTCTCAATTCCTACATTTTATGCTTCTCTAAACTCTAATTTTAGAGTGAAAATTTTTCATAATTATTTTTTTACGAAGTTGTGAAGCCGTCTACAATTATAAGAGATCATGTTTAATCATATTTAGGTTTTCTTTTATTTAGTATTTATTTTAATTTTTAAATTAATTTTAATTATTGTAGATCAGTTGTAATTAAGCTAGATTTAAATTATTTTTTCATAAGTATTTATATGTAATAATAAAATGAAATTATTTGTACTAATTCTTAGTTATTATTAATAATTAATAATTATTAACGATAATTAGTAATGTATATAAATAATTAAGGGTAATTAGTAATTAGAAGCTGTATTTTGTAGTAATTAATAGCAATGAATGCCAATTAGTAAAAATTAGGAAAAACAGTAATAAATATTTACAATTAGAAATAAATACTAATAATTAGTAATAAATACTAATAATTATTAATAAATACTAATAATTAGTAATAAATACTAATAATTAGTAATAAATAATAATAATTATTAAAAAATTCTAATAATTAGTAATAAATAATAATTAGTAATTAATTGCAATAAATAGTAATAAATTCTAATAAATAGTAAAAAATAGTAAAAATAATAATTAATACTAATTAATAATAATACATAGTAATAAATAATAAAATATAGTAATAATTAGTAATAATTGGTAATAATTACTAATAATTAGTAATAATTAGTAATAATTAGAAATAATTTGTAATAGTTGGTAATAAATACTAATAATTAGAAATAAATACTAATTATTAGTAAAAAATAGTAATAAATACTATTAATTAGTAATAAATAATAATTGGTAATAATTAGTAATAAATAGTAATAAATAGTAATAAATAATAATAATTAGTAATAATTAGTAACAATTAGTAATAAATAGTCACAGATTGTAATAATTAGTAATAATAAAAAATGGTAATAAATATTAAGAAATAGTAATAACTAGTAATAATTAGTAATAATTAGTAATAATTAGTAATAATTAGTAATAACTAGTAATAAGTACTAATAACCAGTAATAAGTAATAATAATTAGTAATAAATACTAATAAATACTAATAATTAGTAAAAAATACTAATAATTAGTAATAAATACCACTAATTATTAATAAATACTAATAGTTTGTAACAAGTGGTAATAAATACTAATAATTAATAATAATTAGAAATAAATAATAACAATTAAAAATAATTAGTAATAAAAAATATTAATTAATAATAATTAGTAATAATTAGTAATAAATACTAATAATTAGTAATAAAAACTAATAATTAGTAATAATTGTAATAAATAAAAAAAATTAGTAATAAATAGTAATAAATAGTAATAACTACTAATAATTAGTAATAAATAGTAATAAATATTAATAAATAGTAATAAATACTAATAATTAGTAATAATTAGTAATAAATACTAAAAATAGGTAATATATACTAATAATTAGTAATAAATAGTAAAAAATTCTAATAATTAGTAATAAATACTAATAAATTCTAATAATTATTAATAAAGACTAATAATTCGTAATAAATAGAAATAAATAGAAATAAATATAAATAAAAAGAAATAAACAGCAATAAATAGAAATAATTTGTAATAATTAGTAACAATTAGAAATAATTTGCATTAATTAGCAATAATTAGAATTAATTGGAAATAATTAAAAATAATCAATAATAATTAACAATAATTTGCAATAATTAGCAATAATTAACCTTAATTCCGAATAAATATAAATAATTACAAATAATTTGCAACAATTAGGAATAATCAGCAATAATTAAGATTAATTATGAATAATTACGAATATTTACAAATAATTAGAAATAATTAGAAATAATTAGCAATAATTTAGAATAATTAGGAAAAATTAAGAACAATTAGGAATAATTAAAAATAATTAATATTAATTTGGATTAATTAGGAGCAATAAAGGTTTATTAGGATTAATTATCAATAATTAACATTAAATAGAAATAATTTGGAATAATTATGAATAATAAGAAACAATTATCAATAATTAGCAATAATTTGTAATAATTAAGAATAATTAGGAATAATTAATAATAATTAGTAGTAATTATGAATAATTATAAATAATTAAGAATAATTAAGAATAATTAGGAATAATTAGGATTAATTAGGATTAAATTGAAATAATTAATATTAATTAGGATTATTTGGGATTATTTAGTAATAATTTGTAATAATTAGAAATAATTAGTAATAATTAGTAATAATTGACAATTATTGAAAATAATTACAAATAATTAGGAATAAAATCAAATGTATTAAATTATAATAACTTTGTATTGTCTCTAGTGGATTAGCAAAACTCCTTTTTCTCGATGACTCTTCTCCTCTCAACTCTCACCTACTCAAAACATTATGAAAATTATGCTTCTAGGAATTCATATCTAATCATAAATGCAAGAGTTTTAATATACATTCATAGGATCGCATTTTTCATAATTTTTTTAGGTGGTGACCGTTGTAAGAAGACTATTTATTGACAAATAGGGGTCTCTTTTATCTAACAACTCATTTAATTAAAACTTTCTCCCACTTAAATGATATTGAAGAATCTCCTCAGAGGTACGCTTATACATTCTCGTATGCATGAGAATGTAAATGTATACCTCTGAGAAGTTTCTTCATTGTGATTTTAGTGTGAGAAAGTGACATGTAAATGAGTCGTCGGACAAAAGAGGAGCTATCAATCCACTAGAAATTGTGTCCCCCGTAATTAATGGTAAATTTTAAGAAGTATTTTTAATCATTTATCTTCTTTTTTGATAATATTTTTTTAATTTAAAATTATTCAAAAATAGTAATGTTTTTTTATTTTGTAGAAAAATATAGAACAAGGAAGTCGACAATAGTTATTATTAGTTGATCACACTTGGATAAATCAACTTAGAAATCAAAATAGTTTTGGTTTAAATTCTGTATATATTGAGGTTTTTAACGTTTTATTATCATTTGGATCATCAAAATCTGAATTTGTTTTAGAAGGCACAATTAAGTAACCTTGTAAAAATATGCTCTGAGAACTCTTAATAAATTTGAAAAGGTTGATGGATATCTCTTTCGGTTATGTTTTCAACCATATTTTGTTTTTTGGTATCAAAACAGTGAACACCTATCTATATAAGATACTAATAACTTGATTCCAGATCCATCACTGTTTCAAAATTTTGTACATGAAGTTGCAATTCCATTTATTCAATAAACTGAAACATAAGATGATATTGATTTAACTCTTGAGATGGAACCATTCGAATTTTATGAGTTGTTGAGGACTGTTGAGGATGAATTATATCCTGGTTACAAGAAAATAAAATTACATGCGGTTGAAAAATTTATGGTTATTAAATTAGATAATAAAATTCTAGGCACCTATTTTGATCAGATATTTTCTTGGTTAAAACACTATTACCTAAAATCAATGTGTTCTTTACAAATTACTATGTTAGTAAGAGGTTGGAATGTAATATGGGCCTTAGTTATCATCCGATTCATGCATGTGAAAATGATTGGATCTTCTATTCTAGTGAAAATTATTTATTGGATAGTTGTCCCACATGTGGAGAGTGAAGGTATATAGAATCTCAACCGGGGATGTTTGGATCGATTCCTGTAAAACAGTTGAGATATTTCCCCCTTAAACCCAGGTTGTAACAATTTTTTTTGTCTCAGAACATAGTGTCAATGATGTCATGGTTCAAAAACAAGATTTCAACTGGTAAAAGCTTGAATCGTTCATATGATGGTGATTCATGGAACCATTTTCACCAAATTCATCCATATTTTTCTTTAGAAGCCGAAAACGTGCGATTGGGTCTTTCTAATGATGGTTTCTGTCTATTTGGTTCATATAGTAGCCAGCCTTTTTGTTTTTTTGTCTTTATAACTTTGTAAAATTTAACTCCATGGATGTTGATGAAGGATCCCTATATATTTTTAACCTTATTAATCCAAAGACATCTGAAAATGAATATTGATGTTTATATGAAACCATTGATTGATGAGTTAAATTCATTGTTATGTAATGGTGTTCGTGCATATGATAATATGAAAAAACAAAATTACATATTAAAAGATTCATTGATGAAGATGATTAGTGACTTCTCAACACATAGAATATTATCTGGCTAGAGTACACATGGTCTGAAATATTGTTCTTACTTTATGAATGACAACAAATCCTTTATGCTCATAAATGAGAAAAAGCCTTGATATTTTTACTATCATCACAAATTTCAACCAATTGATCATCATTTTTGTAGGAATAAATTTTCATTTCAAAAAATTACCAATTTAAAGGGATGAACCTTAAAAAATTTTCTCATGTATAGAGTTAAAATTAGTTGTATTTTCGTTACCTCCTATCACATTTGGGAAAACAGTAAACCGCCAAAAAATTCAAGGCTTTGGGAAGTAACATAATTTGATAAAATGGAGAATTTTATTGGATCTTCCATATTGTTCTGATTTGTTGGTCTGCCACATGTTGAATTTCATGAATATTGAGAAGACCTATATTGATAATTTATTTTATACATTTTATGACACACTAAGTTAGACCAAAGATAATGTAAAGTCATGTTTAGATCTTGCACAAATTTGTAGATGAAGGAAACTTGAAATGTTTCAAAATGTCATATAATAGAGGTCAATGAAGCCAAAATAAGGTTATACACTGTCCAAAGAGAGTCTGTTATTATTTTGTCCCTGGATTACTGTCACGACCCACCTTCACCAAAAGGAGGGAAGGGTCAGCAGATTGCCATTTTCTTCCTTCTTTAAGTTGAAGGAGAGATAATGACCCCCGAAAACCACCTTCAATAGGTCCCAGAGTGGCGACTAGCACCAAGGGTATAGAAATTTCTCACAAATGAAAGGAATTACACTTTTTATTTTATAGGATCGGGAGATAAGGAGAAGAAAACCCAACAAAACCAAGGAAAAAAGAAAATTAAAGCCAAAAGTAAACCATTTCCACATGCATATTTCAAAAGTAAAGGTCACAAAGTGCAAAAGGTGACTACAAGGTAAGTACCAATGAGGAAAAGAAAACAACAACTGCAACTTCTTCAAAGGTCCGAGCTAGTAAGGTCCTGCATAATCCCCGAAGTCCTCTTGGAAACCTGAAAGCAGTTTTATATATGTAGGGTGAGCATACAAGTACACTCAGTATGGAAAACCAAAGAATCTCATGCACAAGTGGGGGAACATGCTAAAGTTCCGTGAGAAAAGAAGTAAACCAACACCTAACAAGGTAAACTATCCACCCAAACCTCACTCAGGAACACTCCCCAAATAACACAAATCAAGTAATATATATAATAATAGCACATCAATGTCTGGGTACCCCACGCCAATTTCCCGCTGGTTATTGAGACATCTTACACATCGGATCAATCCCCCCATTCTCACCGCAGTCCCACTACCACACCCACCCGCACACACCTGGGCCACACCCACACGCAGTCCCACTACCGAATCCCACTCGCACACACCTGGGACACAACCACACGCAGTCCCATTGCCAAACCTCGCCCGCAGACACCTGGGCCACAACCGTCACAAGTAACCACGCCCGAAGACACCTGGGATAGAAGATCCACTGCCACGCCCGAAGACACCTGGGCCTCATCCCGAATACACTTGGGAAACCACCAGCCGCACACACCTGGCCAACCACCACACAACCCTGCCCGAATGTTCTTGGGATAATAATGGACCTCAGGCCATCACAGCCTACCCGAAGATACTTGGGCTATCCGGGAAAGGGAGCAAAAAAGGAGCTAATAACCAGCCACTAAGAATAGTGTTGGGGAAAACACCCTCCCCCATGAAATGGGGGTGTTAGACACTAAGTTCTCAACTTGGGTGGGGCACGAATAAGAAACACAAAGCTACAAGTATATATATATAGGTAACAAGAACTCACCCAAGCTAGGTTTTCTTCAGACAGCCTACAGATCACAACAACACTCAAGTCCGAGTCACGACTCATGCTAACAACCCATTTGACCCCTTTCTTATTTCACGTTCAGTAATAAAGTTTATGTTTAAGCACTACTGGGCAACTAGTAGGCATAGGCATAAGTCCAGGAAGGTAAACAATCAAGAAACAACCATAACGCCTATACCCGGTTCTCAACAACAGAGGATTCCACCCCAATTCATTATATAAACAAGTATCCACCCGGTCTTAAAACTCACAACCACCGAAGCCATATCAATAGGGGATCCCATACCCCAATTTCACACAACCACCATGTGTATAAAAGAACAGGGGATCCCATCCCCTCCCACATCTCCAGCAATCGACTTGTAAAAGAAAACCACCAAAACACTGCCACCAACACTAAGCAAGGCCAAGCCTGTATTTTCAGATTTAAACGACTTAACACACTCCATGATTTCAATTTTCGTTTGTTTTAACCGGGGGTTATCACAAAAGGAAAGATCACGGTGCCTCAATTTATTTGGTCGGATATACGTGATTAACCAATTACTTTTCACAGTAGGAGTTTACAACCACAACAAGATATTTAAAACATCAACAGGGGTTCATTAGTGCACAAAAAACGACCACCAATGGCCTTGATTTTCAGAAGGCATAAGCCAGCACAACTCAACAAGATGGTCCTAAAGGAAACAACATCAAAATATAAGACAACATCAACGATCACAGCCCCTCTCCTTTCTTTATAGAATTCGTTCATTATCTTTAATTAGGTCTGGTTTATCCAATTATATGGAATCGAAAGCACGCCCACCCCGCATGAGACACAAAACAGAGAGGCAAAGGAGAAATTCCCTACTTGTTGATAGATGATTGACGTTTCGGTCAGGGGCGTGGAACTTTACGGATAACGATGCGGTGTGCCCAATGCACCAGAAGCTATTTGTGAAAAACCACGATTGAGGAAAAGAGAAACCACAGCTAACCCTTAGTTTATAAGAGCTGCAGACGGTTGAGGAGAAAATGTGAAACCGCGTAAGGCGCGGGGGTCATGGGTTGACCACACTACTCCACTCGTCATTAAAGGGTGGTCGGGTGGTTTAAACTGACTCATAAATTAATTAAGGATTTAATTAAAACTCTTATGCGGGTTATGGGTCTTTAAAACACGCTCAAATCGTTCAAAATAGGGTTTAAACCCCTATTCGTGCAAAAAGGGGTGCTACTGGAAATAACCCGTGGGGTAGGCCAGAGCCACCGGTAGCTGATAGTTACCGGTGGGTGATAGCTACCGGTAGGCTGCAGCTACCGGTAGGCCGAGCTACCGGTAGACCGAGCTACTAGTAGACAGAGCTACCGGTTGGCTGCGGCCACCAGTAGACCGAGCTACTGGTAGACAGAGCTACCTGTAGGCTGCGGCCACCGGTAGACTGAGCTACCGGTAGACAGAGCTACCGGTAGGCTGCGACCACCGGTAGACCGAGCTATAGGTAGACAGAGCTACTGGTAGGCTGCGACCACCGGTAGACTGAGATACCTGTAGGCCTGCTACCAGTAGGCTAAGGCTACCGGTAGGCCTACACGACCGTGGTTCCCAGACCAGAAAACAAAAAACGAGATTTTCAAAAGTAATGGACCCCAAAAACCCGGGCCATTACATCAGATACCTCTTAAACGATTCTCTTCGTCGAGGATAAAAACAAACCAGAAGGGAAGAGAGGTCCGAACAACCACCTCGAAAGATACCTCTTAGGAGTGAACCCATGCTAACTAAAACATTTCCCTGCCAAGAACCAAGCAACAAACCATGCCAAACTGCCCGGCACATGGGTTGGGGAGTCTCCTTCCCCATGTCAAGATATTATCCGCTTTGGGCGGCACTGACTCGCCCACACGGGTTTAATCGCATCCACCCTAATGCGTCTTGATTAGGGGTCAAGTTCTCTCCTACCCCATAGCCAGGGCTTTTCACACATCCATATGAAAGAAAACCAGTACATTTCATAGCCAAAAAGGACAAAACGTTCCACCACAACAGGTAAAAAAGGAACAAAACTCAAAACAACTATGGGTACTAGGTATGCATCTGTGCTTCCCTCTCCCACGTACTCTCCTCAAGCCCACCATGTCTCCACAACACACGAACCAAGGGGATGGTTCTCCCACGAAGCACCTTCTCCTTGTGATCCTCGATCATCACTAGTCTCTCTACAAAGGTCATGTTGTCCTCGATGTTCAGATCACCCCAATCAAGGAAACGTGAATCGTCATGCAGATACCGACAGAGTTGGGACACATGGAAGAAATCATGTATCCTCAGTAGCAGCGGTGGTAACGCTAGCTGATAAGCCACCTCGCCAACCCACCGCAACACTTTGAAGGGTCCAATGAACCTGGGAGAAAGCTTACTCCCCTTTCCGAACCTCCGCTGCCCACGCCGAGGGGAGACCTTCAAGAACACGTGGTCTCCAACCTCAAACTCCAAGGGCCTCCTCTTAGTATCCGCATATGACTTCTGTCAGTCCTAGGCCGCTTTCATCCTTTCCCGTATGAGCCGAACCTTCTCTGTCATGCTCTGCACCACCTCCGGGCCAAGGATGCCTGCCTCTCCTACTTCGGTCCAACACACAGGTGAATGGCATGGCCTCCCATACAGGGCTTCAAACGGGGACATGCCAATGGTAGAGTGATAGATATTATTGTAAGCGAACTCTACCAGGGGTAGGTGTCGCGCCCATGATCCTCCTGAGTCCAGAACACATGCCCGTAGCATATCCTCCAAGGACTGGATGGTGCGCTCTATTTGTCCATCTGTCTAGGGATGGAAAGCAGTGCTAAGGCATAACTGGGTGCCAAACGCATGCTGCAATCCTCTCCAGAATCACAAGGTAAACCGTGCATCCCTATCAAAGACTATAGACCTCAGAACTCCATGCAACCTCACCACCTCATCCACGTACTTTTGTGCCAAGGCATCCACAACACTCGACTCCCTGATTGACAGAAAGTGAGCCGATTTCGTCAACCTGTCCACTACCACCCAGATGGCGTCGTACCCTCCTTGGACCTTGGGTAGTCTCGTGACTAAATCCATCGAGATGTCATCCCACTTCCACTCGGGGACATCTAGAGGCCGCAGTAGGCCACCTGGAACTCGGTGTTCTGCCATCACTTGATGACACACTAAGCACTTGGCCACAAACTCTACCACTGCTCACTTAACTCCGGGCCACCAAAACTGCCTCTTCAAACCTTGGTACATCTTGGAAACTCCTGGGTGTACCGCCAGGGGTGAGTTGTGGAACTCACTGAGAACCATCCCGCGCATCACCCCTGGAACAAAAAACCTTTTCTTGAAAAGCATCCGGTTCTGACGATCCCTTGCCCATCCCTCCGGATCATTGCCCTGGTCAACTCGGTAACACATCACTTCGCACTCTAGGTCTCCCCACTGAGACTCCTACACTTGATGAAATAGGGATGACTGCACTGTCGTCTGGTATAGGCAGCCTCTACCGCTATCCATCTTCACATCCAGGTGAAAGGCAGCCAACTCCTCCATCGCCTTCCAGGCATCCTCCGACTCTCGGAACGCATCCTTCTGCGTCCTCCTGCTCAAGGCATCGGCTACCACATTGTGCTTTCCCTCAATATAAGGGATCTCAATGTCATAATCCTAGAGGAACTCCACCCATCTCCGCTGTCGCAAGTTTAAGTCCCGCGGGGAGAAGATATACCTCAAGATTTTGTGATCCGTGAAGACCAAAAAGCGTTCCCCGATGAGGTAGTGCTGCCATAACATTAGCGCAAAAACAACCACTGCAAGCTCCAGGTCGTAGGTGGCGTAATTACGCTCATGGGAACGCAACTGCCTGGACCCATAACCGATCACACCTTGTCGCTGCATCAACACGCATCCCAGGCCCTGTCCCGAAGCATCATAGAATACCTCATAGGCCACCCCTTCTTCTTGTAATCTCAGCATTGTGGCACTGACCAACTTCTCCTTCAGATAGCTGAAGGCTGACTAGCACTGTTCACTCCATACGAAATCCTGGTCCTTCTTGGTCAGAGCCGTCAAAGGGACCGCAACTCGGGAGAATTTGGGTACGAACCTCCGATAGTAACCTGTCAGCACAAGGAAACTTCGGACTTCCGTCACATTCTTGGGTGCTGCCCAAGAAACAACTGCCTCATCCTTTGATGGGTCGACCGCTACCCCCTGCTCAGACACTACGTGCCCGAGGAAGTGCACTTCTCGTGCCCAGAACTTTCATTTTGACAACTTCCCATAGAGCTGGTGCTGTCAGAGGACCTCCAAAACTATCCTCAGGTGCTCTGCATGGTCCTCCTCTGATCTAGAGTAGACCAGGATGTCGTCGATGAACACAACCATGAACCGATCCAGGTACTCCCAAAATATGGAGTTCATAAGCCCCATGAACACATCCAGGGCGTTTGTAACACCGAAGGGCATGACTACGAACTCGAAGTGTCTATACCTGCACCTGAACGCTATCTTTGGGATGTCTCTCTCTTTCACCCTCAGCTGGTGGTACACAGACTGCAGGTCGATCTTCGAGAACCATCCTACCTCTTTTAGCAGGTCAAAAGATCATCAATCCTTGGAAGAGGGTAGCAATTCTTGATCGTCACCTGATTCAACCTCCTATAGTCTATGCACAACCTAAGACCACTATCTGTCTTCTTTGCAAACAAGACCGGAGCACCCCACGGTGACGCACTCGGACGAACATAACCCCTCTTCATCAGATCGTCAATCTGTATTCGCAACTCCCATAGCTCTGAAGGTGCCATCCAGTATGAATCCATCGAGATCGGTCGAGCGCCAGGCTATAGGTCTATCCCGAACTCGATATCACGTCGAGGGGGTAGAGTCATCACCTCCTCAAGAAAGATGTCTATAAACTCACGGACGATCTCTGTCACTTCCACCATTTCAGAATCTACTGATTCCACTGTCAGCTCGGTCAACAAGGAGAGGATAGGTTCCTCTCTCTTGTTTCCCTTCGAACTGCTCCGCTCGCTGGTGAAGGTAACACACCTGCTATCCAAGTCTGAGAACACCACCCTTCTTCGAAAAAAGTCGATGATGGTGCACACAGAAAATAGCCAGTCGATTCCTAGGATGACATCGTATGGATGAATCTGTAGCAGAAGAAGATCCCTAACCGACTGATGTAGCCCTATCATCATTCTACATCCCTGAAAAATAAACAACAAGTCGTTCTGACCTCCGACTGGTGTTCTCAACACCAGGGGCACAGGAAGTCTCTCGACATCTAGACCCAAGGCATGGGCTAGGCTGGGTGCAACAAAGGAGTGCGAAGCTCTGGTATCGAACAAAGCATAAGCAAGAGTGCTAAACAGACTGATCGTACCTTGAACAACCTCTGGCCCTGCTGGAACCGCTGCCTCTACGGCGTGAAACTGTCCACGCCCAGCTCCCCTGCCCCTCGGCTGTCGGCCACCTCCCCGACCACGCCCTGGTCGAGGTCCCTGTGGAGCACCCTGAGGTCGGTCTCCTCCTCCTATGTCTGCCCTCGGAGGAGCAGAAGCTCACTGTTCCTACTGCTACTGCTGGAAAGGTCTAGCTGGAAGCTGCTAATGGGGCGGGTGCTGGGGATGACTGCCACTGCTTTACTACACCCGGTCGGGGCACTGACTTTGGAGATGCCCAGGGCTCCCACAGATGAAGTACCGTGGTCCCGGGCCCGTAGGAAAAGGACGAGGGCCGGGGGATCGAAACTGAAACTGTTGCGGCCTGCTCCCTGCGGGTCAGAACCTAGAGGGTCCTGAGGCTGGAGGCCTGGTGCTAACGGCCTTCCCCTTTGGTGGTCCCAGCTGGATCCCCTCTCACGAAACTCCTCCTAGAGCATTCATCCTCTCCACCACTCTGGCCTTCTTCTGGACCTCCAAGTACGTCGGCAGGGTAAAGGGGGTAAAAACCTACTAGAGGGAGGGTCGGAGAGCCTCCTCTAAACGTCTTGCCCGAGACTCCTCGTCGGGAAAGAGGTCCGGAGAAAAACGTAGGAGGTCCTTGAACTTGATCCCTAGCTCCCTCACGGACATACTCCCCTGCGGGAGGGAGAGTAGTTCCTCCCTCTTTTCTGCCTTCATCGTCGAGGAGAGGAATTCCTCTTGGAACTCCTTCTCGAAATCCTCCCAAGCCACCTCAGACTCTCTCCTCTCCCCCGGGTAAAGCATCCACCACTGATGTGCTACTCCCCGCATCTGGCTAACGGCCAGAGGAACCCAGTACTCGGTCGGGGCCCGAATCAGGCTGAAGGCTATAACAAGCTCCTCTAGTCGGCCTTGCGTCTTCATATCGGAGGTGTTTCCCTCATACTTCTCGAGGGCCTATCGCTGGAAGGCTCGAAGAGTCTTCTGCCACTGGTTTTCCTATTCCTCTCTATCATCTTTCTGCCGATTGGCCAATGTAGTCTCCGGGGCCTCGATCTCCTGTACCACAAGTGGTCTCCTTCCAGGTGCCATAGCTGCAAGGTAAACAAGGAATGCCTAAGCCCAAGTAGTGCAAAATATCGTTCTTAAAACTTCTTAAAATTTTAAATTTATTCTTAATTCCCAAGCCATCCCAGAAACACAAGAACACAAGTCATTTATGATGCATGTACCTTTCCTAGTGTATCTACCCTGCAATCAGTGTGGTCTCACTTGGTCGTTAGGTAGGTCCAGAGTGCTTGCATTGGATCACGGGGGGCCCTAAAATCCTGTGTCCTAGCCGGTCTTCCCTGGCCTAATTCACGCGCCAAGGTCACCCAACACTGTTGCCTTACCATCCCATGCAATACTCACTGTACCTAACTCCAGACTCCATCCTATCTCTCAACCATCCCTCTGATACCATTCTGTCACGACCTGCCTTCACCAAAAGGAGTGAAGGGTCAGCAGATTTCCAGGCCCTTCCTTATTTAAGTTTAAGGAGATATAATGACCCCCGAAACCCGCCTTCAATAGGTCCTGGAGTGGCGACTAGCACCAAGGGTATAGAAATTTCTCACAAATGGAAGGCATTACCCTTTTTATTTTATAGGATCAAGAGATAATGAGAAGAAAACCCAACAACACCAAGGCAGAAAGAAAAGTAAAGCCAAAAGTAAACCATTTCCACATGCATGTTTCAAAAGTAAAGGTCACAAAGTGCAAAAGGTGACTACAAGGTAAGTACCAAAGAGGAAAAGAAAACAACAACTGCAACTGCTCCAAAGGTCCGAGCTAGTAAGGTCCTGCGTAATCCCCGAAGTCCTCCTGGAAACCTGAAAGCAGGTTTATTTACGTAGGGTGAGCATACAAGTACACTTAATAGGGAAAACCAAAGACTCTCATGCACAAGTGGGGGAACGTGCTAATGTTCCATGAGAAAAGAAGTAAACCAACACCTAACAAGGTAAACTATCCACCCAAACCTCACCAAGGCACACTCCCCAAATAATGAAAATCAAGTAAAATATATAATAATATCACATCAATGTCTGGGTACCCCGTGCCACTTTCCCGCTAGTTATTGAGACATCCTACGCATCGGACCAATCCCACCATTCTCACCGCAGTCCCACTGCCACACCCTCCCGCACACACCTGGGCCACAACCACACGCAGTCCCACTGCCGAATCCAGCCTGCACACACTTGGGCCACAACCACATGCAGTCCCACTGCCGAACCCCGCCCGCAGACACCTGGGCCACAACCATCACAAGTAACCATGCCCGAAGACACCTGGGCAAGAAGATCCACTGCCACGCCCGAAGACACCTGGGCCTCATCCCGAAGACACTTGGGAAACCACCTTCCACACACACCGGGCCAACCACCGCACTACCCTGCCCGATGGTTCTTGGGCTAATAATGGACCTCATGCCATCACAGCCTGCCCGAAGATACTTGGGCTATCCGGGAAAGGGAGCAGAAAAGGAGCTAATAACCAGCCACTTAGAATAGTGTTGGGGAAAACACCCTCCCCCATGAAATGGGGGTGTTCGGCACTAAGTGATCAACTTGGGTGGGGCACGAATAAGAAACACAAATCTACAAGTATATATATAGGTAACAAGCACTCACCTAAGCTAGGTTTTCTTCAGACAGCCTACAGATCACAACAACACTCAAGTCCGAGTCACGACTCATGCTAACAACCCATTTGTCCCCTTTCTTATTTCACGTTCAGTAATAAAGTTTATGTTTAAGCACTACTGGGAAACTAGTAGGCATAGGCATAAGTCCAGGAAGGTAAACAATCAAGAAACAACCATAACGCCCATACCCGGTTCTCAACAATAGAGGATTCGACCCCAATTCGTGATATAAACAAGTATCCACCCGATTTTAAAACTCACAACCACCGAAGCCGTATCAATAGGGGATCCCCTCACCTAATTTCACACAACCACCGAGGGTATAAAAGAACAGGGGATCCCATACCCTCCCACATCTCGAGCAATCGACTCGTAAAAGAAAACCACCAAAACACTGCCACCAACACTAAGCAAGGCCAAGCCTGTACTTTCAGATTTAAACGACTTAACACACTCCATGATTTCAATTTTCGTGGTTTTTAACCGGGGGTTATCATAAAAGGAAATATCTTGGTGCCTCAATTTATTAGGCCGGATATACGTGATTAACCGATTACTTTTCACAGCAGGAGTTTACAACCACAACAAGCTATTTAAAACATCAACAGGGGTTCATTAGTGCACAAACAACGACCACCAATGGCCTCGATTTTCAGAAGGCATAAGACAGCACAACTCAAAAAGATTCTCATAAAGGGAACAACATCAAAATATAAGACATCATCAAAGATCACAGCCCCCCTCCTTTCTTTATAGAATTCGTTCATTATCATTAATTAGGTCTGGTTTATCCAATTCTATAGAATCGAAAGCACGCCCACCCTGCATGATACACAAAACAGAGAGGCAAACAAGAAATTCCCTACTTCTTGATAGATGATCGATGTTTCAGTACGGGGCATGGAACTTTACAGATAACGATGAGGCATGCCCGATGCACCAGAAGCTGTTTGTAAAAAACCACGATCGAGGAAAAGAGAAACCACGACTAACCCTTAGTTTATAAGAGCCGCGGACGGTTGAGGAGAAAACATGAAACCGCATAAGGCGCGGGGGTCGTGGGTTGACCACGCTGCTCCAATCGTCATTAAAGAGGTTCGGGTGGTTTGAACTGACTCATAAATTAATTAAGAATTTAATTAAAACTCTTATGCGCATTACAGGTCTTTAAAACACGCTCAAACGGGTCAAAATAGGGTTTAAAACCCTATTCGTGCAAAAAGGGGCGCTAATGGAAATAACTCATGGGGTAGGCCAGAGCCACCGGTAGCTGATAGCTACTGGTGGGTGACAACTACCGGTAGGCTGCAGCTACGGGAAGGCCGAGCTACCGGTAGACAGAGCTACCGTTAGGCTGCGGCCACCGGTAGACCGAGCTACCGGTAGACAGAGCTACCGGTAGGCTGCGACCACCGGTAGACCGAGCTACCGGTATGCCTGCTACCGGTAGGCTAAGGCTACCGGTAGGCCTACACCACCGTGGTTCCCAGACCAGAAAACCAAAAATGAGATTTTCACAAGTAATGGACCCCAAAAACCCGGGCCATTACAATTACAGATTTGAGACTTCCAGATGTCTATGCTTCCAATTTGAGAAGATGTGATGAAAATGGTCATATTATTAGATTAAAAAGTCATGATTGACATGTTATAATGGAAAGACTTATTCTAATTTGATTTAGAGGATTGTTGAATTCTATGATTTGAGATTCGATAACATACATATAATATTTTTTTCGAGACCTTTGTGTGGTGACAACAGACTATGATGTACTAAGAAAACCAGAAGAATATGTTGTTGTAATTATATGTAAACTGGAAAAAATCTTCCCACTGGATTTCATTGACTCAATGGAAAATCTGATATTAAACATTCCACATGAGGCTATATGTGGAGGTCCGGAACAGTTTCAATTGATGTACCAATTTGAGAGATGCATGTAGAAATTGATGAAAAAAGTGTGTAACAAAGCATCATTTGAAGGCTCAATTACAAAAACGTATTTTCAAGAGGAAATTTCTTTTTCTACTCACATTATTTTGAATATGAATATCCCATAAAATAGAACTACAAGGGATGGAGTGACAGAAATGTTGATGATGAAATGGAAAAACAATTATCAGTTTTTAATCAGCCAGATATTGGCTTCAGTAGAGTTCATGATCGATGGCATTCAGATGATGAATATCAACGAGCTCATATATATGTTCTTCTCAACTGTGAAGAAATGACATCATTTGTACTATGAGTGCTTCTGTCACTTATTCTGTAATTTTTGTTACAGTATGTAAATTTATTTTATTTGTATGTTATATGATAATCATATCAAGAAACAACATTCAAAAATTACAATAGCTTCTCTTGAATAACATCAAAAAGAAATTCTCAATGATTTGAAAAAATGGTAACATAAATTATTAATGTTTTAACATATCAATTCATTATATTATTTATTATATTGATAATTGTTATAGAAATTTTCATGTGTCTCTATATACTGATAAAACTGTTAAGAAATTGTGTATATTGAGTAACCCACCATCCAAAATGGGTTTATCTTATAATGCATATGTGGCGAATGGTTTTTAATTTCATACACATACATATGGGGAATCAAAAAAAATAATGAACAATAGAGTTTTCTTGAGATGATCAAAACATAGAGAAACTAAATTTGACTTTTACAACATGCTGGATGAAATTATTGAATTGTGCTATTTAGGGAAAAATTACATAATGATGTTTAAATGTTAGTGGTTGGATACCGAGATATGATTTCATGTTAATCTGATTCATGTAATCATCGATATTAAATATAAAAGTTTTGTTGTAGTAAATGAACCATTTTTACTGGATGAACATGAACATAACATATATTATGCAAAATACATTTCTAAATCAAGAGACCTGAGTGATTGGTGGAGCATAATAAAAATTAAATCTTGGGAGTATCAGTTTACTCAAACTGAATATGGTTCCAATGATGTAAAAGGAATTAAAAATTTTCAAGAGACTACTCAAAATCAATATTTTTCACAAAGTGACATGAATATTCATGATGACACCCTGTAATTAAGGGTCGATGGTGATGATGATGTTAATGATGTTAAAAATGAATTTGAAATAGAACTAGATGATGAAACTAAAACTCATAAAGATATTGATGATGTAGATGATGAATATGAATACATTGACATCGTCAGATAGGAAGATGATGATTAAGGTGAACATTTACACAGTTAAATTCTGGTTATAATCATAACTAATATAAATCTATATGTAATAGTTATTTTCAACTATTTGCTATCAACAATCATTTTTTGTTTCATATGGAACCTAATCTATTTTGTGAGTTTCAGGAAGCTGAGATACGTTTAGATGAGGATGATTTGGGATCATCTGACCCTCATCCTACTAGAGGATCAGTGGGTACGTGGAGGGGGTTTGGTCTTGCACAATTGATGATTCCTGACCCTATCCCCATGTGATGTACATGTCTTGGCTTCGATCCATGCACGTAAAGGTATGGTAACCTGTGAATTTTGTTTAACTATTATTAATTTATTTATATACTAATTTTTTGATTATTTATTCTTTTATCAAAATTTTATACATGTAATTGTTTGATAGGGGAGTACTATCTGGCACAATTATTTTTCTCAGTAATGGATCACATGGGAACATATTCCCATTAATGTGCAGCTTAAAATGTTCAATCATTGGATGGTACGTAAATAAATAATATTCAATTTGAAATTTATTTCATTAATAACTTTATATTATTAATTATTTATTGGGTTTATGGTATCCCATCAATGATAGCATGTGTGATGCTATCCACGAGGAATGATAGGTGTCTATGCATGAGTGTTTTTGTCAGTTTTTACACAATTTGAGAAGGTAAACCATTAAGAAAGCAGGAGTGAAAATATTTGATGAGTCGTGTAGAGAAAATCGACTATAGTACATTTCATCTAATGTTTGGGATGGACTATTATCACACAAGTTGAGTGGTGGATCTTTGTGGAGATATTCATTGGGTTGAAAGAATCGGCTGAGACATGACGTGACATATCGTTCTGGTAGTCGCACATTTATACGCATAGAGAGCATTTGGTTAGTATATTTTTTAAATATCGTAAATAACATTAAATATAAATAGATTATTGTATATTCATATTGGAAGTCAAGCATATTGATATTACAGAGTATGATGTTTATTAGAGGATGTACAATAATCCATCCACTATAGAGATTAGAGGTGATCTCCAGCATCATATTGTGATTAGTATTATTTATTTTTCAGTTTTAAAATTATCTAAATATAATATTTTAACTATTTTAATTTCAAATTGGAAGTGTAGGAGTCATATGAGGCCAAGACCTCTCACACATGAGTTGAGAGTTAGGCTGAGATGACTAATCAGACTAGTACCCACCATTTTGATGGGGCAGCATGGATGCAGGCAACCCAATATGCCTTTATGAAGGGCTGAGTAGTTGGTATCGACTCTCATTTGATTCCGGGGTGTTATTATGGTACTGTTGTGATGTCAGGGTCTAGATCAAGAGGAGATTATAGAGAGACCACATCATCTGGATCATTGTATCAGGAGCAGTTGTGAGCTCAGACTGATCTTATAGAGAGATTGCAGATACAGTATGAAGAGATGTGTCAACAACAATAGTAGTAGCATGAAGAGATGCGTTAGAAGCAACAGTAGAAGCAGCAGTACATGTAGAATATGTGTCTATGGTAATAGAAAAAACAACGGCATGAGGAGGATATGTGTCATTGGTGGAAGCATCATCACGAGCAGATGGAGTACATACACCATCTAACTTGTAGTGTAGGGATGGAGTTTCCTCCACCATCTCCTCCAGCTCCTATATCTCCTCCACCTCTTCTAAAAGACTATCCCCCAATGATTTTTTGTTATATTAAAAACATTTGAATTCAACATTTGTTGTAATATGAACTATTTACAGTTTTTGTCTTTTATATTAGTGCGAATATTTAATAAATTTAATTTAATTTTTTTTATTTTTAATATTTTAATATTTTGTTATTTATTATTAGTATTTTATTTTTTTTATATTTTTTTATTTTAGTGATAATAATAATAATATTTTATTATTTTTTATATTTTTTTGTGAATATTGAGAATTTTTATATTATTTTTATTTTAATAATATTAATATGTTTTTCATTAATCATAATTTTTATAAATAATTTTTTAATTTTATTCTGTAATTATGATGGGACATTTTGTGACGGTGTCTCTTTGCAAAAAGATTTTTTTGTAATACTTATATGTGACGGTAAAAGAACCCACCGCAAATAAGTTTTTGTTATGTGCCTTTCACAAAAGGCTTAGGTATATATAACATATATAAATGGAGAAGCATTTGCGACAAGAAAATGGGCCCATTGTAACTATATTTTACAACAGGCCTATCACAATAGGTTTTCATATATATAATGTATTTAATCAGATATCTATTTGTGATGAGATGGATTTCTCTTGCAACTACTATTTTTTGTGACATGTCCGTCACAAAAAAATACTAGTTATGACATCGTTTTCTGCAATGATCTATTTATGACGGGACCCCATCTCTAATAGCCCATTGCAAATAACTGGATTTCTAGTAGTGGTAAGCATGAGTAACATTCCCATCTTTAATTGATCATTGTGGAATGAAGGGAAGAAACACAAATCTTTCAATAATGATCATTATATAATTAAAATAATATTATTTAATCATATATACTTATATATATAATTTTTTTTGGCATTAAAGGAATAACATCATCTCAAAGAGGTGGTATTCCACCTATCCACAAACAATGTTATCTCTTTTAAAGTGTGTGAAAGGGTAATAAAAGAGATGATATATATATAGAAATAAAATTATTTAATGAATATATTATTTATGTTTTGTATGTCACTTATGTTTAATTATTACCATTCATTTATACATTCCATGTATCATATGAACTAATCACATCGCTTTGAGGGGGTGCTATTTTACACCTCATCAAACGAGAATATCGTATTCCCACAAATTAAAAAGAATAAAGACATGTTATTAAAAAATACATAACAATAAAAAATTATAAATAACATATATATCTTATATAAATATATTTTCCATTATAATGTCCACCATAACAATAGATAGTGGAGAATTAAACAATCATCATTTCGTGTGTCTTTAATTCACCATACAAAGAAATAATATATTTGTTACCTATTAGATGGAGCTATGTATAAGTTTAGGGGGAAACCTTAGTATAAAAATAACATATTATATTTAAGATACTGGTTTTTATGTAATAATATAATAAGAAGCGTATAGGGAGTGGAGAATGGAAATGAAATTAAAAAGCATGAGAGAATATGTTACCTCTTAATTGGGTAACTACTTTTGGTTTGAACCAAAGGCTTCCAGGAATTGCTTTATTCCCAAGAGAGAGGATCCTAGGTAGAGGGTATGGATGTTGGGAGACTATTTGGGAAAGATAATTCCAAACATAAGAGGATTTAGATGTGTGAAGAATGTGTATAAGTGGTGGCCTTGTATATGAAAGGAAAAGGAATCACTTGGAATTTTTTAAAAGAAGTTAGGTGTTCACATGTTCTTACCTATAAATTCATAAAAAACCAATAAAAGTCAATAATGGATGGTTCATGGACAATATATCACCATGAAATGTTTTTTGGACAAGTTTCAAGGTCATTTGGGCCCTTAAGCCAACAGTTTAGTCTTTTATTAAGTATAGTTTTACCATAATAAATGTAATTATTTTTATTTACATTCACTAATATTTTTGGTAAATTATTTTTGGAATTATTATAAATTATAAACTATGATGGTTACAGATATTTATTCTATTTTTTACTATTCTAATCACATAAGTGGTAGTAATTAAATTAAAATTAATCCCGAATATGGCATGTCAATATGGGTTTTTAAAGTAAAAATGCTTGAAAGTTGGCTATATTTTTATAGTCAATTTAAATATTAAATTGATTAAAATGACCTAAATTGTATTAATTGATAAAAATATTATCTAATTAAAAATAAAATACAATTATAATTATAATTTCTCATTATAATAAATTTAGATTAAAAAATAAAATTTGAACTAAAATTCAGTATTTTTGAATATTCGTTAAAAATAAATTGCCTCAAGAAAATATAAAATATTAAGCCTAACAAAATTTTTATGTTTCAATTTTATAGTAGATTTATCTTTTTATATATTAAATTTATAAATGTATCAAAATTAATATTTAAAATGGGATCTCTATTAAAAGATGGTAAAATTGCCTTAAAAAACATATGGGGTTTTATGTGTAAAATAATGATTGTTCTTATCTTATATATATCAAAACTAATGGTTTAAAATCAAAAATAATTTATTTAATACATTCCATATATATTTAATTATATTAATTAAATATTTTATTTAATTTAATTTATTAGGACAAAATAGCTTCGTGGGAATACAAATATTTTATATAAAAACATTCTGCTTATACTCTGTTAGTTAATACTACTCATAAAAACTGACATAACAGATAGGTTATGTCATATTATATTAGATAATAATATTATAATAATACATTATTATTCGGTGAAACTAAATATTTCAGGTCAAACAAGATATCAATGAAGTTTTCTCTTGTGTGTAACACATGATATCGAGCAAGTTTGCTCTAATGTGTAACACACGCTAAGTTAGTGTTGCATGCCTGGAATCTATTGTAAATAGTAAATATATTATAATTTATCTGGATATTATATTTCCTTATTTTTTTGATGTCTTTTTTCTATACATTATTGAATACAAGGTTCTTACTTTAGTTTTTCATGGCGTCAAATTCTCCCCATCTTATTTAAATTGTGTCCTCGCTATTTAAACTCCATCGGGGTGATAGATTTTTTAATACCAAATATGATTTGAAACCCACATCATGAGAAGGGTTTATATGTATTCCTCAATAAAAGAGAGAATTGAAATTAAAAAGGTGATAGGGAATACCATGTAACTGGGTCTCAAAGTAAGAGAATGTCAGTTTCAATTAGAGATACATACATGGTGGAAAAATGAAAATATTTGTATGGATTAAATGAGGTCATCAATCACAAAAAATTAAACGATCAATGGAATGTTCATGTACTCAAATCCATAAATCTTTAATGATTTATAAGGCTATCAGTTAAACAAATTTTTTGGTATTTGGAAAAAATTTTATGGCTATGTCATTTAACTAATGTTAGGTAATCCTTTTAAAAACCGTGATTATAAAAAAATATTACTACATGATAGGTTTCAATATTATATGAGAAATCCTAAATTTTGGTTGTGCTTTAACCATATTATAATTCATCCATTTACTCCTAAACATTAATTACCAATAAGGATTTTTTTTGTCTAAATCACTACAAGAAACATTTAAAGGTTCATAAGGGCTATAAAAGATTGAGAAGTCTTACTATTTGTATTTAACTATCTCTAAAAATAAATATTTTTAAAAGATTAATTTATAATACTCAAAAGTTTTACTATTGGTTTTTCATTAATATTTATTCGTTAAACTATTTAACAAAAACCAATAAAAATTAACAAGGACATTACGTAGGTCCACGGTTGGCGTGAAACCCTTATCTTCTATTAGTAAGGTGTTTAAGATCCACATCCTTTTTGGATTTGATTAGTTGTCATCGATATTATAGGTTTTCATTTTTTAAAACCAAACTAATATAATTTCCAAAAAAATATGATGAACATCCTTTAAATTATTTTAATCACTAAATATCTTCTTAAATATGTTTTTTAGTACATCCTCAATTCAAAAATACTTCACCAATTTATTTACACAAATATCCTTCCATGTTCTATAGTGTATCCTAAATAAGAGGGCATTTACATTGGTAATTTACATGTTTCCCACACTTTCAAAAAAATATATAATGGATTTTTTAGGAGGAGCTTTATTTCCATCCATTGTTCTATTCCTTTATCCTTATAAATACTTTTCTTTATGTCCTTTTTCCCACACATAAAACACTTATTTATTATATTGAGACACATTACTATGTGTATCCTTCCACACATCTCACATGTCAAAATATGATCCTTCTTTTCTACACTGTCTCCACCCCTCGAGCTCTTAGTATTCTTCACTATTATGTTCTTTGGTGCACTGTGGAGTTGTTAAAAGTATATATTTGTAATCATATTTCGTGAAAACTGATTTGGCATAAATATTATATCTTTCATTCCAATAAAAATATAATTTGGTTTCTTATTTTCACAATATTGTCCTTCACGTTTAATGTTAACTTGAATCCTTCAGGTTCTAACCATTGACTACAACCAGAAAGAATAGTTTGAGAAACAATAGTCATATTGTGAAATGTGTAAAATTATCTATAAGATATCTAAGTCATGATATGTTATTTTTAAATATAAAACACCTTAGTTTTAACCTTTATTATTCATTTTTAAAATCCTTTCAGATTTTCCATAATGGTTTGTAAAGAAAATATGTATTATCCTAAGTATAACCCTTAGTAGTGTCAAACCAAGTGTGCCTTAAGGACCATTTTCAAGTACCAATATACCCTAAGTCAGGCCCAAACCAACTTGTCGGAGTTGTTACCTCTAAGTAAATCTATGATAGAACCACATCCACTTGTAGTATATAGTCAATGATGTATTGTAAGAAATCCCACACTATATATACATCACTAAAATTCTATGTTTTTCGTCAATATTTATCAAAAAATTATATCTTAGGGCTATGTTCTATAACCTACTTTTTACTAAATCTAGATCCTAAGGTTTCTACAAAAATTCTTTTGATACCAAATGTCGTGACCCAGACCCCATAATCCTGGAGTAGATGTCTACTATCATTTGCATTGGCATGATTAAAAAGAATCAAGGTTTGAAGGACTGATCAGTTTAGTAGTTTTGAAAAAATAGAAACATAAATTAGAATTGTATTAAAAATTGATACACTAATTACAAAATATATTTTTTCTTATAAAAAAATAAACAACATCAATGGTTACTGTAATCCATCTAGTATATTTCTGCATATCATTTATAGTACGTTTATTAGATTCTTTGGAAATCAAATATAATAAGGGTGTTCTAAAATTCTCAATAAGGGAATGTAAAATTGAATTCATAATGAATAAATGAGAATAGTCAATATGGAAAGGTAAATAACTGATCAAACATGCCTGGTAATAAAAAAATTAAAAGAAATTAATAAGAAATATAATAAGGTAATTACTAGTAATACATGCCATTCAGATAAATAGATAAGAAAAAAAATATCGGAAGGTATGAAACTAAAACACATTCCATTAAATAATGAACATAAATAAAACATATCCATATATATGTCAACAAAAAATATCATGCATGAATAATAACTAAAACTATTATGAAGTCAATGCACAATTATTGGATTCCATGTTTCACTACTTGAAATCCTACCTATACAAACGATTTTCAAAAACCATTGGAATAAGTTTGATTTCCCAATAGTTTTCTTAAATTTTGGGATATGCAACTTTGAAACAAATTTTCCCAATTGTTTTGGAAAACCATTGTGAAAGGGTATGGATATAAAAACAGTTTTCCCAAAACGTTTTGATGGGTCACTTTAATTACACATTTCTCAATGGGTTTAGAATACTGTTGGGAAAACCTATAGCTATTGCAACAGTTTTCGAAAACTGTTGGGAAAAGTGGGGTCAGAGTGGCCTATCCCAATGGTTTTGGAAAAAAATTGGTATAACCATACCCTTTCCAAATGGATTTCCAAAACCATTTAGGAAAAGTTGTGTCAAAGTGACCAGTCCATACGGTTTTGGAAATCTATTGTGAAATGGGACCTATACAAAGGGTTTTTACAAACTGTTGAGATAGGTAACCTTATTTTTTAAGAATGATTTTTTCAAATATTGTAACATAAATAAATATATAAATTACACACACACACACAGAGATATATATATATATGTTGAAATATATTAAAAAAGGTAACTATTGGATTATGGTAATGTCTTTGATATATAACGTGCAGGTTTTGTGTTCAAACCTCAAGTGTAACTTTTCTATAGATTTACCTATCATAGCTGTTTTTCCTAAACTAGTGGGATAGGTCTATCCCTATGACAAATCACCCAATATCTTCCCAAAATGTTGGTATATGGTATAACAACGGTATGTTGACCTATACAAATGGTTCTAAACTGTCGCTACAAGCTATTTTCCATTTCTGTTTCCTAGGTACATGGAACCAGTACTGTCGAGACCATTCATAAGACAATTTAGAAATAGAGTAAAAACCTATATAAAGAAGCTATCCATGTATTTCATCTCATGAGAGTACCGATGCATCGATGGGATTTCATTAACAGTTCCCCAACCCATGTCTACCAATCCAAAGCATTATTTATATTGAATAATCAAATAAATAATATGCCATATCAAATAACCTTATTCAATGAGAAATATAGATTAGTCAATAATTCCTCAGTTGATCAAATTACTTCCAACGTAGGCACCATATGTAAAATGGTATTCATTTTAGGGAATATTAATATCAGTGTCAATGAAATTAATAATAAGGGGGAAATTCATAGTTCAATGATAATATGTTATTAAATACTTCCTGGTGAATTTAAATGAACCCAAGGAAGTGAATCTGAATACTATATTTGTAAAAATTAATAATAAAACTTATAGAGGAATAATAAGGATGGTATCATCAAAAAAAATTCCCATGTGAGGTAAAATAGAGGGTTGTTATTTTTTGATGAAATACAAGAATATCATTTAAAAATATTCTTCCGAAAACTTTAATTTTCATTAAAAAAATTGATATGTTTATTCATTAAAAATTAATTGTAATGATATTTTAAAAATTAAATTTTAAAATGGAGAAGGAGGCTTCAAAAAAATTAAGATAGATGAATCCATACATGTATTATGAGGTAAATAGAATATTATTTTTGTATTATAAAAGGGTCTAAAATGACTTTTTTGGAAAGAGATAAGAAGATTACTTTTGGGAGCTTGGTAAAAGAAAAAAACTATAAAAAATTATTTTAAATATTAAAGGGAATTATAATAATATTCTTATAAACCCTTTTTAGGAAATATCGGTTTGAATATATTTTCAACTAAAAAGAGGGTAATGTCTTGCTTTCTAAACAAACACTTTCCTAACAATATTATATACAAAATAGTAGATAATAGTACCAATAATTGATCTTATCTTGAAATAATATTGGATAAGAAAAAACATGGGTGTTCTTGTAAAACGTATCATAAGATTTCATAGAATTAAGAATAAATATAAACAATATTGAAAAAGCGATGTTATTGTCTCAATAAACTCTTATAACCCGGTAACATGGATAATACTCTCAATATAAGAAAGGTAAATTACATGAAGCATATAATATATTTAAAATATATGGATTTATTATATATCATGTATATTAGAAACGTATACACCTCGAAAAAGAGTTTAGGTTCATAATAAAACATGATCTCAAATAAGGAAAATTAGGACAAAACATTTTACCAATTTTGTAATTTTTTTATCTTAAAACCGATGAAACAAGGATCATAAAATGTACATGTTTATAAAATTAAATTTAATTATAATATTGACAGAATAAATTCATTTTTGTACACACACTATAACGACCCATACTTTACATACATTGTCATTACTTTAGAATTGAAGCACACTTATTACAACATATAACAAAATCATGAAAGGACTGTATAGGTATAGTGTCTTTAGAAACTGGGAAACATAAACAACTGGTTCATAAAGCATGTACAATGTCTCCCATTTATTTCATCATATCTATAGTCCATTTTTGGCATATCTTACTTAATAACCTTCTTCCTAACCTGGGGAAATAAAACATACAAAAGGGTGAGCTCAAATGCTCAGTAATGGTAAACAATAAAATATCAATCACATCATATACATAAGAACATAACTTTTGGAAATCATAACCTGCAAAAGAGATCATAATTTCATAACATGGGATAAATCAGGGTAGTGAAATGTAATCACAATAATAATAACATAAAACATGATGTTTTGTGGCATACACACATAATCATAGAGAATCATTTCTTATTAGTCAAGACTCATTGCCAAGACTATCTTAGTGGACAAAGTCCATTTCTGATCCGAGTTCACTCCTCGTTTCAGTCTTGTTTCACTGAACCGGTTTAACCTGCCATTCAAGTCATGTCTATCTAGTGAGATATAAAATCTTTACCCAATGTATTTGAGGGAGATATAGGTCCACCCATATCATAATGATACCATTCTTATGTGTGCCACAAAATCATAAACCACACATCATATCATAACCCATGTAATAAAAATGGGAATCTTAAACATCGTGACATCATAAAACAATTCATATAAGGTAAAGGAATTCATAAAAATATTTCCATCACAACATAATAAAATCCATGTAATAATAGGGATAGAAATAGAACCCTTTATTATCTTAGATGGAAAATAATTTTGATAAAACACTTGAACTCCATTCTTGAGGAAAATATCCTTTCTACTTCAAAAAACACTTTTCCTTTCTTAACATTTCATAAAATTTTAAACTAAATGAAGTTGATTAAAAATAAACTAGAAAACTTGGAAATGAAGATTCTTGGAAATAATGTTTTAAAAATCCATTCATGCTGTATATGTTAAAAAAACATTCTTCTCATACTTTTGTCGGAAAAGTAAAAAAGTACTTCATACGAAAAACGACAAAAGATTCCTTTCATATCTTTTACTAAAAACTCACTGAAAGGTAAAATTGGATATAAAATATTGTATAAGGATATAAATATTACATATTGAGGAAACATGGATGTGGATGATAAATACTCCCCAGTAAATTCTGAAGTATAAACAATCTCAGATAAAAATTGAGATTGCGAAATTTTCCCTTACCTTAGGTCTGATTTGCTTCATAAGTGTCCGAACCTCCTGTATAATGATTTAAATAATGTTATTGACTTATTGAAGAATCATAATTATATTTATGATATCATATATGGTCATATTCTTATCTTTTTATTAGTAATATTTCATTACTACTTGTTTATTCGGGTGTTTATTACTTTTTGTTCTTATGCATGTTTTGTAGAATAAATTCTTATCCTTATTTTTAGGTTATAGATACCTCATTTCCAGAATGGTATTAGTGAAATATATATCATATTTATTCACTCAATTCATTTATATAATCATTATTCAATGAAGATCATGTAGAACGAGTCACATCACATCGTGGAGACAGTATTCCGTACGTACGCACGAGTGATGATATCGTTCCCATGATCGTGGAATTGTATTGGAGTGTATGTATACTATTTCAGAATCAATATCACTTTACAATAGTCATATATAGTCATTATTTACACCATTATACCCATCCAAGTAAGGTGGTGGTGGAAAGTAGACTACACCACGGCGTGGAGACGGTATTCCGTACGTACGCACGCGTGGTGATTTCAATTTCCGTAGGATGGATAGATGGAGAAATAGGGTTGTTTCATAATTATAATAACATATAATTATATGAGTGATACTGATGTTATTACTTCATAATGAAACAACTAAATAAGAAGAAGTGGAAGAAGAAATAAAGTTGAAAGAATTGGTAACAGACATTACCTCTTCTTTGAAGCCCCTCTTTGAGACCTCCTTTTAGGGCACTAAAATTGGTCTTTAAAGAAGACCAGGACCTCTAGGATGTTTCTAGAGAAGTGTAGAGGAGAAATTGGCAGGGGTTGGCCGAGATTTAAGGCTCAAAGTGGTTTGAGGAGGAGGAGGAGGAGGTGCCCTTTTATAAGGGAGGAGAGGGGCTCCTTTGGAAAAACTAAAAATATTATTTTATTATAAAGTCATGTTCGGTTTTAAATAGCTCAAAATTGATTTATTTCAAAGATAAGGTGGGGATGGGTCGAAATACTCTCATCCAATAGAATTTAAACAAGTTTAGGTTCCTATTTTAACCTTATCATTTAGATTTATCATTAAGTTAAATAATTTTACTTTTACCGTGTCTTCTTGTGTTCTTATACTATAAGGTTAATAAACTTTCTATAACAAGCCCAACGAACCCCAAGTTGTTTATTATTAATATATATATAACCTTATCTAAGTCATTTGTCCGAACCATAGATTTTTAAGAATAAAATATCAATTAATAATATAATATTTGTTTTAAAAACTATTTTATGTCAATTTTTACACTATTTAGTAATTGATTTTTTTTGAAAATCATAACAGAATGATTAGTTTGAAAAAAGTTAATTAACTCAATAATAACTTGTCATATTAACCTAGAAAATTATTTTAATTCATAAATAGTCTCAAATTACATTTATTTGGGTATTTATAACTTCAATTATGTCAATATTTCATTAATAAGATAATTACTGCATCATCTTTGTGTCATAAATAAATTAACTTATTTAATGTCTAAAAATTACAAATAAAATAACATTATGTAGGAAATCTTTTTATATTTCTAATGAATATTTATCGTTGAATTTATCTTATGTATAAACCTATATTAAAAATGATTTTGTTATTAAACATTGATTTTAACTATTTTAACCCTTCTTTAAATAAATTAATAATAAATGTCCTAATCTAATCCAAGTGGGCCTAAATGGTCATATTTTATTCCTAAGGTTGTTTGTGGTCGAATTACACTTATAAAATAGAATTAGGACATGTGTTAGTGTAATAATAATATTATTTTTACCCTTAATTACCCTATTTACTTTTAACCGTGGTAAATAAAAGTAAAAAGTTACTATTCACCAAAAATTATTTTCATCTCATTGAACCACATTTTACTTACTAACATCAACCATGTCTCTCATATTTTTGAAATTCCACTCACAAAAGTGGTAAAATTAAGTTTTATGAAAAATTCAGTTTTTTTAACTACCACTTAGTAGTTTCACTATTCATCAAAAATTGAATGTTTTCAGAAAAATACCAAAATTTTACCCTAGGCTAATTTCGATATTCCGAATCCAAAAATGAAGTCAATTTTGAAAAATAAAATTTACAAAATTTTAAAAAGTGGTTATTACTATTCATAACGGCAAGTTTTAATAATATTTTAATAGTATATCGTCGTATAGTGAAACTCTGTATTGCGTACGACGCAAACTATCGAGGAAGGTCGCGATTGCGTGTAAAGAAAGCCAAGAAAGTGTTGTGTGTAGTGAAAGATTCCTTTGATGATTTATATAACATAAAAGTCTTGAGTGTTACATACACCACACAAAAGGAAATAGTGGTGAATATAACATGTATCTCGAGGAAATTAAAAGTGGGATGAAATCCACTTACCATGAGTTTTATTATGGGTGAAAACCATTTAACATATTTTATAACACATTTGTGTTTATTTTATAATTTATTAAGAAACATTTTTAATGTTTATAATTACTTTAATTTCACTTATCACCAATTTCTGTACACTGCATAAACCATTATGTTTATGTCGAGTGTTTTTGACCAAATAATGTTTATGTGTCAAAACAAATATTGTTGATCATCTATGGTAAAAGGATTAATTATATAAAATTTACAAAATAATAACCATTAAGTAATTATCATATTATAAAATCAATTATACTTTTAAAATCTATCAAATATGGTTATGAAAATGACAATATGTTACAATCATGGAGAGAATAGGTCATACAAACTCATGAGTTATATTCCAATTTTTAAATAAGCATTTTGGAGAGAAGTTAAGTAACTCAAATATTTCCAGAATGATCCTTATATAATAAATATAATATTATTTAATAAAATATACTCATATGTATAATTATATGCTGTAAAATTAATTACATCATGTTGAGGAGGTGGTGGTCCACACGTCTATGAACAATGTTATCTCTTTTAATGTGTGTGAAGGGTTAATAAAGTGGATGGTATATATATAAATAAATAATTATGTGATGAATATATTATTTAATTTTTTTATTTAACTTATTTATAATTATGACCATTCATTTATACATTCCATGTATCATATGAACAAATCACATCTCATTGAGGGGTGGTAGACTACACTTCCTCAAATGAGATTATCATATCCAAACAACTAGGGAAGAATAAAGGCATGTTATAAATAAAAATTATAAAAGAACAAAACATTATTAACAAAATATATATCATATATAATTATATTTTACATAATAATTTCCACTATAATATGCGGTAATGGAGAATGGAATAATTATCATTTCGTGAGGTTGTAGTTCACTGTACACAGAAACAATATGTTAGTTACTAATTAGATAGATGTTTATGTAAGTGAAGGTAGAAAACATTGAATAAAAAACACCTATTATATTTAGTATAATTTTTTTTGTAATCATATAATAATAAGAGTATAGGGAGTGTATAATGTAAATGAAACTAAAAATCTTGATAGAAGATGTTACCTATTAATTAGGTAACTACTTTTGGTATAAACCAAAAGATTCCATGAATTGATTTATACCAAGGGGATTAGTATAGGTCTATGGGACTGGTGTTGGGATACTATTAGGGTGGTTAATTTCGAAACTAATGAGTTTTTAGAGGTTTGAGGAATGGGTAGATGTGGTAGCCTTTTATAATAATGGAAAAGGACTCAGTTGGTAATTTTTAAAAGAATTTAGGTGTGCACATGTTCATACCAAAAAAAATCCATAAACAGAAAATAAAACTCCAAAATGGAAGGTTAATGGCATAAATATTTCCATAAAATGGGTGTTTAACAAGTGTATAGGACATTTGGGCTCTTATGTTAAAGGATTAGTCCCTTATTATGTTTATTTTGACCATAATAATTTTAATTAAATTTAATTAATTTCAGTAATATTTTTTGTAAAAAAACATATATTGTCATATTATAAATTATAAATTATGTGTATTCCAAATATGACATAAATTTTATCCAATTATAATAATATATGTGGTGGTAATTAAATTAAAATTAATCATGTAGACAGGACAACAATGCGTATTTTTAAAGTAAAATCGTCCAAAAGTGGGACATGTTTTTATAGTAAATTTCAATTTGAAATTGATTCAAATGAATTAAATTGGATTAATTTATAAAAATATTTTCTAATTAATCTTTAAATCCAATTAAAATTATAATTTACTTATATAAAAAATTATATTAAAAAGCAGTTTTGTACTAAAATTCAGTATTTTTAACTATTCGTTAAAAATGAAATGTCTTAGAAATATATCATAAACTCACCCTAACCTAATTATAATGTTTTTATTTTAGATAAGAAGTTTATTTTGACATATTAAATTTATAAATGTATCAAAATTCAAATTTAAAATAGATTCTCCATTAAAAGGAGAAAAAATTTACATAAACAAATATAGGTTTTATGTGTAAAATAGAGTTTGTTCTTATCTTATGCATATAAAATTCAACGGATAAATATAAAAAATATTTGAATGAATCTATACCATATATATATAATTATAATAATTAAATAGTTGTAATTTCTTTATTTTATTAGGAAAAAACATCTTTGTGGTCATAAAAATGGGTTTTTTCTATAAAAACATTCTCTTTATACTCGATTGGTTTCTATATTAGTTTCTAATAAATTTTAACCTATTAATTAATCAATATTATTATAAACCATATATTTTTTTATTCTAGTAAATATTATTCACAATCGTTAACACAACATCTTAGTTATATCATATTATATTAAATAATAATAGTTTAATAATTGATTGTTATTTTGTGAAATTCTGTATTGCATGTAACATAAATTATCAAAGAAGGGCACTCTTGTGTGTAATAGAATCTATCGATAAAGGTAACTATTTTTTGTAACACATGCTAACTTGGTGTTGAATTCATATAATCTATTGAAAATTTTAAACATATTATAAAGAATCAAGATATTATATTACCTTACAGCCTTGTTGTCGCGTTTCATAGACACAATCATATACTAGGTTCTTATATTAGTTATTCATGGTGTCAAAGCTTTTCTATGGTCAAACCTATATGACCTTTAACCACATCACATATTAGTATAATCTCTATAACCATAAACTAGAAGATTCCCATGGAAAAATCGATGTGACATTAATCTAAAACATCTTGGTCAGATAATTATAAACATAAAAAATTTAGAAACCTCCAGTCCACAATCCATGACATTAAACTGGTAGTATCCTTAGTCCAAGATATATGAAATTAAACTAAATATCCTAACAACCTAATCACATGATGTTAAACTAAATCTGTACCTAATGGTATGAACATAATATGCCTCATATGAATGGTTTGTGACGACTAAAAGAGATAAATAAAAACTAACTTCCATAGAAAATAATGTTAAATTGTTGTATTACCCTATGTTATGTGCATATGATGCATCATATCACAAATATGGGAGGACCAAGAAAAACTTTCACTATACATGACATGAAAAGTTTTCCTTACCCACTATGGAAAATTTTATATGCCTTGTATGTTAAATGATAGATGAAAAACCCAACATTCATAGAACATGATGTTAATCAACAAGATTTTATTTTGTAAAAAACGTGATATGCTTCATATCACAAATATGGGATGATTCAATATCCTCTATAGAAAATATTCCACCCTTCCAGTGTCATCCTCCCACCGTATTATGTTCTATAACTATGCATAACCATATTCCCATGGATTATGGGATATGTAGGGATGCTTGGTTCCAAAAACCTAGGTCTATCTCCATCGCCAACCTATTTTGGGGCCTCACACAAGTCTAATCCTGATGAATTACAATATATAAAACTCCTTCTCAATTTATTTGTGTGGTCTAGTGCCTCTTTATCCCCCTCTTCATGTCATTTTTAACACTTCTCCACCTCAGAACATCATCAATTTACCAAAACGCATATTTTTCAAACCATTATAACCATTAACTATGTTCATCATGCCCATGTATCACCTTATTAAAATAGTTTTCTTCACTCCTGAAATTTTAGAAAACCAATTACCCATTATTTCATCACATCATCACTTTATTGGACACTATCCTTTTATTTTATGTCTCCCATCACTCCAAATTCTAGAAATATGAATGCCTTTCTTTCTATTACCATGGTATATGTTGTAATTATCTAATATATTATCCTATGACTAGCTCAACCACAAACTCATTTTGAGGTATTCCCCCCTCAGTATTTTTACATAATCATATGTGTAGTTTTTATTGTATTTTTTTAGGGAAAATGGTTCCATTTCCCCTTTTTCACAATGGGTTTTCACTGTTTTTTTTCAAACAAGCCTCTTTATAACACACACCCCTTATGTTATGATCTATATAACTATAAAATAGTAGCAGCTATAGTCCAAAGTATATGAATTTAAACTAAAATTCTTACTATCCCTAGAACAAAATGTTAATCTATATCTTTAGCCAAAATTGAAATAGATATGGGGTACCACATATGATAACTATGAGATGTTTCATAATCATTAACAATGGGGACACCACCATTTTGGAACTGGTTTCGAATCAAGCCACATTCTATTTCTACGTATGTCTTGATTCCCATTACCATGGGATTCATAGTGATTCTCAGATCTGTAATCCTGTTTCCATCCCTACCACAAACCTATTTTGGGGTTCCCTCCTTAGATTAGTGATTAATACTTACCTAATATGGACCTCATAAAACGAATTTAAGCACATGATAGAGTAATACCCAGTGTTATTATCCCTAGGTATATTCCAATATCAATTTTCACACTTTTTCTCCAAAAAATTTGGATCCTCATCATTAATTCTAATTCAAAATACCCCCACCCTAATGAAAATAGTTTCTGGACACATAGACTCACCTAAATTATAAATTATATGCCTTAGAGAATATTTGATGACGTTTTTGATAGGTTTTTGATTTTGAATATGGTATATGGATGAACCTCATTTTCATATCCCATATTTGACTAGTGCAGCTATGGAACCTGTGTTTCAAAGAAGTTCAATAATGTTCTCTTCCCATCAGCTACCCCCATCTTTCATCCAAATTTTAGAATTCATGATTTTCTACACCTTAAACCGTCCATTTCCCTTTTAATAACATCATCACTATGTTTTTTATTTCATTTTATGCTTGTGTATTATGATTAAGTATGTTTCCTTTTTTTTCACATAATTATTTTCTCTAATGAGTCCATGGGAACTCCATTCCTATAACAACCATACTCTTTATTAAACACATAAACATTATTTATTACACTAAAATGAACTAAATACAACTATGAGGATCACGAGGTCTAGTTTTATGGTAAATTAGAGAAATTTCATGACAAATTAAGACATAAAAATACCAAATATTTATTGAAATATTCTTTTACATGACCACAAGCCCATGGGGTGTTAGCTGAGTAGTACCCTCTGGTTGTACGCCTCTCTCTCCATGGGAAATGACATAGGATCGAGTCCCACTAGGCTCAAACAACTGTTCGTATTATGAACAAGGTTATTAAAATCCGATTCTTAGTTCGGAAACGTGGCGCACACTTGGCCCGGTGGGCCCCCTAGAAGTCGATGTTAGCAACACACGTTTTGGTCACCCATGAGGTGTAAGCCATGTGGTACCCACTGGTTGTACCCCTTTCTCTCCATGGGAACTGGTGCGGGATCGAGTCCCACCAGGATCGAAAAACTGTTCGTATTATGAACAATGCGATTCAAAGAAAATTCTTAGCTAGGGAACGTGGTGCGCACTTGGGCTGGTGGGCCCCCCCTCTAAGAGTCAGTGTTAGCAACAAACATTTTTTTTATTTTTTTATGACCCTGCGGTGGCGATGTTTGGTGGGTTCTTTCCAACGATGTCTGAAGAAGGTATTGAAGGTGATGACGAATTGGGTCGATGTTAGGGGTGTGTCTCAAGGAGGCTCACTGACCGAGGATCTGTGTCCCGATGAGTATAGGAATAGCTGTGAGATTTGAATGAATGTGGACTTTTTATTAGTAGGATATTTATTTTTGTAATCTTTTAATGTCTTGTATGGAACGGTTATCACTCACACAAAAAGCGTTTTTGGAAAATAAAATAAAAATATAATTTTCATTCAGTCATTACATGACAACAACATTCCCTCGTAATTATAATTTCATGGGATAACCTGAGGAAATACATGTGATAAATGTGAGCTATAAATCCTAGTAAGGGAGTAAACAAGGCATAACATGACAAATAAAATACATTTTAGGCATTAGTAATATCAATGGATCATAAGAGAAACATGAACATAAAGGCTTGATATATCATGATTATCATAATATGGAAATGTTGTACAAATATTTAACATGATATTAGAATAAGACAAGGATCACTACACATGGAGCATGAGTAAACCCTCACTACACATGAATTATCATGAGTATAACTTCATTTCACTTTAATTATAATGAGTACACCCTCATTTCACCTAATGTATCATGATACCAATCTTTATCCAATGCATTAGAGCGCTATCAGGATGCATCCATAAAAAAATATTCATTTCATTCATACTTATGACACGTAGATCATAAAACATGGATTCATTAAGCATAATAATTTATTCCACGAGTAAATGATGTAGATAAAATAAATGTAATTTTCTCCTTAAAAATGTACATGTGCATAAAGGTGAATGACATAGATAAGGAAATGGGTATGGTATTCACCTACATGCTGATGTTGGCATGGAAATTTTGTTGTATCATCAGCAACATAATGATGAAAAATAGAAATTATAAAATGGGTAGATAAGATTGAAAGGGGTATCTAATAATTTATAAATGAAATGGAAGGTAAAGGGGGAATACGTAATGGAATTTGGATGCATAATATAAATTAATTTCCTGAATGTAAATTAGAATTGGAAAATTACTTAACGACTTTCGACAAGGTAACAAGTGTACATGGGAGTCATTAATGAGAGACAAATAGGTCTATCACAATTCAAACATAAGGAGGGTAGTATGGGGGAGGTGATAAATCATAACCCAAATTTTTTAATTTAAAACAAAAATGGTATAACAATATAATGAAATTAGGACAAAAAATGTGAAAAGAAGAAATCCCATACTTGGATATGTGATCCCAAAGGCATGGGAGGGGCTTGAGAGTGGATTATTAGGAGCTAGGGGCACCTTTGGAGAATTATATAGAAAAAGGCTAGGTAGGTACGTGATCTAAGGGTTTTGGGTGAAGATAAGAGGGAGCTTGGGTGGGTTTATATAGGAAAAGAGAGGGAATTATTTATTATTAAGGTTTTGGACACTACACATTAAACTAATCAAAAAAACAATCCAAACCATGTTTTTCTGATGGTTTTTTAAAAATGGGAGTGTAAAAAATTATTCTATAAGGTCAATGGATGAACTAATTAAAATATCTGGTTTGCTTATATGTAGGTGAGTCACACTCTCATGGAAATCATTTTAAAATGATAAGATTTTTTATAAGTCTTAGAGGGTTCACTAAGGCATTGTAAACTTAATAAAAAAAATATAAAATAAAACTATTCTAAATGTAAAATATATATTTTTAGAATATACATTTTATAGTATTTTATAACATCACTGTTGAGTCATTATGATTTCATAAAACACATCATATATTTAAAGGGTATTTAATTTTTATCCAAAAAATCAAATATCTCCGAAAATTAAGAAAAAATCACCATTAGATAATTTTGATGTCATGTATCCAAAAAAATATTAATTTTATCTAAATAATTTTCTAAAGATTTTAATTTTTTACATTTAAAATAAAAACTGAAATTTATTAAAAATTCATGGGTTTTGACAAATACAGTTTTGAATCCTTAATAAAAATCATAGTTGTTTTCATAAAAATTATACGAACATTTACATTCAATAAAAATTATTTTATTAAATTATTATTTAATTCAAAATTAAATTCATTAATAAAAAAATATTTCTTAATTCAATATTAAATCAAAATAGTATTTATGCTTTAAAAACCATTTAATAAGTAACCATATTAAAATGAATGTATATTTTTTTCTATACAAAAATAAAGTACAAAATCGTAGTTCTAGGGTCATGTTACATAAAACCTTATAAAACCATCATATGACCTAAGGGTAAGGCGTGAGATGGTGAAAAATGATTGGGGTGGCTCAGATAATATTGCTCAGGTGGTAATCTGTATTAACTTCAACTTCTCCCATAAGTGGTTTCGTTCCAGAATAAAATGTTGAATCTCGGCTTGGGCTTTCTCAACAGGGAATCATCCTAGTGACACTACCTCCTTTCTGATATTTGACAAATGGGATTTGTATAGAGAAATTCTACTGGATGAGGCCATTGCCTCCTTTGTATGAGTAAATTTTATTTGTTAAATCCGTATATTTATATTAATCATGTGATCATTCTTCAATGACTATATTAACAATGGTAACAATTATTAATGATATGTTAATATCTAAAAACATAAAACCAAATAAGTAAATACGTTTTATATAACCATTTTAAATAATAATACATTTAATTTGATCAATAGGTATTTTCATTAATAAATTTTTGGGTCGTTACAATATTCTTCCCTTAAGAAATTTCTCTCTCAAAATTTCTATTTTCCCACACTAAATTAGATGAGGGTAACTCTACTTAAAAACTTCCTATAATTCCCACATTGCTTCTTTAAACCAGTGGTTTCTCTGCAACAACATGATGAGTATAAATGTCGTATTTTGTGGAAGTTTTTCACTATGATCTAAGATCTTCACCGGAATCTATTCAAAGTAGAGGCCCTTATCCAATGGATCCACCTCTATATTTAGTACATGTGATGGGTTAGATATGTGATTACCCAATAGTGATACATGAAATACATCATGTAATTTTTATAGGTTTATTGGGAGTTCTAGTTAATAGGCTACTGGTCCAATGTAATCAAGGATCTCAAAAGGGTCGATGTACCTTGAATTAAGCGTTCCATTATTCCAAAATCTCATATATCTCTCCTATGGTGATATGTTGAGTAATACAATTTCTTCAAAATTAAACTATATATCTCATCAACGATTTTAATCATAGCTATTTTTTTTGACTCTAAGAAGCTTTAATGTGCTGCTAGAGGATCTTAACCTTCTCCACCATTTTTTTGACCATTTCTTTACCTAGGAGTTATCTCTCCCCAACTTCATCTCAACATGATGATGTACTGAACATCATCCCATTAATGTATTCGTAAGGATCCATTTGGATTCATTAGTGGACACTTTTATTGTAAGAGAACTCAACCAGAGGAAGATGTTGATCTTATCCTCCATTGAAATCAATTGAGAATGCTCTCAACATGTCCTCAAGGGTTTTTATAGTCTTCTTAGATTTCCCATTAGTTTGAGGATGATAATTCGAGCTAATGTTCAACTTTGTATTCAGAGCATGTTGGAGACTCTTATAGAACATGGAGGTGAATCTTGGATCTCAATCAGATACAATATATAGTGGTACTCCATGCAGCTTTACTACATATCTAATTTATATCAATGCTAGTTGATCCAATGATAAATCCTCTTGAATTTATATAAAGTGTGCAATATTTTTAAGACAATCCCAAACAACACAGATATCATTTTTTTCTTTGGATGTATTTGGATGTCCGGCGAAAAAGTACATGGTGATGTTTTCCCATTTCCATATTGATATAGGTAATGGTTGTATTGTCCCCTTAGACTTTTACCTCTGATCCTTCACTTACATGCATACCAGGAACTTCGATTTATACTCAGTAATCTCCTTATTCATCTTATAACACCAATAATTCATTCATATATCTCAATAAATCATTGTAATTACTGGGTGAATGGAGAAATTCGAACTTTGTGCATCATCCGAAAGTTATTTCTTTAACCTTGGTCATGATGGATCACATAGTCTTGACACAAATCTCACAATTACTTCTTCACTAACATTGAACTCTGATGATTTACCTTTTTTGGTAGTTTTAACTTTCTTATGAATTTCTATATCATCCTTTTTATCAATCTTTAACCTTTCCAAAAGATACTATTGTGAAATAATGTATGAAAGGACTGATGATGTTCCCTTCATTATGATTCCCATGTCCATATTCATCAAATCTAATAACATTTTATCCTTTTCAATTCTCATATATGATAGTATCAATGAGTCCGTTCTACTTAGAACATCTCCAACCTCGTTTTCTTTCCCAGGGTGGTAATGGATTAAGCAGTCAAAGTATTTGATCAGCTCTAACCATCTTCGTTGGCGTATATTTAGATCATTCTATGTGAATATATACTTGAGGCGTTTGTAATCTGTATATACATCACACTTCTCCCCAAAGAGGAAATGTCACCAAATTTTCTTAGAGAATATTATTGCAACCAACTCTAGATAATGTGTTGGATAGGTTTTCTGATGAACGTTCAATTGCCTTTATGAATAATAAATTCCTTTTTCATGTTTCATCATTACAAAGACCATGCCCTAATTTGAAGCATCACTAAATACCACCAAAATTTCTCTAGTTGTGGGTAGTGTGAGCACAAGTGTAGTGATAAGCCTCATTTTTAACTCCTTTAAGCTCTCTTCGCATTCATCACTCCAAGCAAACTTAACTCCCTTCCGAGTTATCTTGGTAAGAGGTTTGGACAATCGTGAGAAATTTCTCTCAAATCAGTGATAATATCTAGCTATCACCAGGAAGCCATGGATATATATCACCAATGTTGGCCTCTCCCATCCCTCAATCACAATTTTCTTGTATGGATCAATATATATCCCTTTTCTTATGATGATTACAATGAAGAATTAGACTTCTTTCAACCAGAACTCACACATGGTGTACACTTCAACGATATTATCCTTTTGCAAGGCCTTTAGTATAGTTCTTCAATTCTCCTAATTCTCCTCCATGTTTTTGGATTATATTAGAATATCTTATATAAAGACTATAATTTTTTTTCATGGTAATATCTAAAGACACTATTCATCCATTCCATGAATATTTCAAGAGTATTAGTGAGTCTGAAAGGCATTACTGTGAATTAATAGTGCTCATACCTCGTATGAAATGAAGTCATGGGGATATCCTCCTTATTCATACTTGGTAATATCCCGACTGTAGATCCACCTTGGAGAAGTATTCTTCTACACAAATTTGATCTAACAAGTCATGAATTCATGGAATAAGATACTTGTTCTTTATCATGATTTTGTTGAGCTCACGATAATCAGTGTAAAGACGTGTTGACCCATCCTTCTTCTAGATGAAGTGGACTGGTGAACCCCATGATAAAGCACATGGGCATATAAAAACTTTATATAGATTCTATTGTAGTTGTTTCTTTAGCTCCTCAATCTTCACAACAGCCATTAAATACATAGTCTTGGATATTGGAAATTCCCCCAGTATAAGATCAATCTAGAATTCAACATCTCTTCGAAGAGAAATACTAGGAATGTCATTAAGAAACACTTCAACGAATTACCTCATAATAAACATGTCTTCAAGGATGGTAGTATCCTTATACTGAATCATCTAAGAAAGATGTTTGTTCTCATAGGGTAGTAATATCAATACTTGATATGATGGTTCTAAATAAGATATATCCTCCTCCTTTCACATGTATAGAACCAGGGTTCGATTCTCCATTTGGAGAATGATTTCCCTCTCATAGAAATTTATGTTGGACCTATATAGAGAAAGAAAATCTATTCCAAGAATTACATAAAATACCACTTGAGGGAGCATGAAGAGGTTCTCTCAGATGTTCAATCCATAAATTATGATAGGGGAAGCTTCGTATTCATGGGATGTAATGATTTCCCCATTTTCTATTCTCATAGATATCTTTACTTCCATGAATTTTGTTGGTGGTGGGATTGTTCTACTATAATTTTTGGATATAAAAGTATGCATATTACTAGAATAAAAAAATCATGTTTTTTGTTCTTGAATGAATTACTAGATTACATGTCCCCACTTCTTTGTTGGGGTTCAATTCAATAGTAGTGATGGAAAAGGCTCATTCTTGCTACCTGGGAGGTTGTTGGCTCCCTCCAAAAATCATTGTCTTAAGGAACTATTTTTCAAAGTTCTTTGGTTATTTTTAGTTGAAGTGATGAACAATACGTTGAGGTTCAAATGGAGTGTTCCTACCTCTATTACAACAATTGGTTTTTCATGTCAGTAGTTAATTCTCAGGTTCCCATCTCTTCCACCCCTAAAGTATTTTTTTCACCGCCTTCAGGTTATTTATGGGGTGCTTTTTCCACACCATTATCAAGTGGGGTGATGGAATTTATTATCACCATTGTATTTATCCATTAGAAAAAAAATAAAGTCCACCTTATGCTTATTATCCCAATGATGCCCCTGAGATTTTCAAATTTCTATTTTTCTTTTTAAGGAACTTCAGAAAATTAACTCATAGCTATCACAGTCACGGATTGTCATGTCTTTTTGTAGGCTAGGTTTTATCCCAACAAAGAAGCGGACAACCTTTAATTCGAGTGTAATGACAATGTATAGGGATATCATGCTATCCATGTGATGTTTTCCTCGCACACTCTGATGGATTCATCGTCTTTTTCCATGATGGAAAGGAAGACCCTTTCCATCTTAAGTCGGATGGTGTGAGGAAAATATTACGTTTTCTAGAAATCCTTCCATTCTAAGGCCTCAACCTCTTCCTAAGGCTTCATATTTTTTTATCAATTTCCACCATTGATCAGCTTCACCCTCCATATGATAAAAATCTAGAATAAACTTCTCTTGTTCGGAACATTGAATGATGGAGAAGATCTTTTCAATGGAGTTGATCCATTGTTCACCGATTGCGGGATTAGATGATCAATTAAAAGTAGGAGTACTTTTTCTAATGAATATCTCTATTATAGATTGTTATTTCTTAGGGGGTTGAACGTTCTTCTTTACCCATGTTTCTATTCAAACTTGAGTTAACTGATAGAGTATCATGGAAAAGTTTGTGATTCCCGCTCCCATTGTATTGGACATCTCATTAGAATAGTCATCACATTGATCTTCATACCATTTGTTATCTTAAGTCCTCATATTACCAGCTATTGAATGGAATAAAAGGAAAGTTAAGGGTATCATATAAAGGGGAATCCATTAACTTAAAGTGATAACTTATAAATTACGTCTATTTCATTAACTTATAAATTTATAGGTTTCAATATATGTTATCCATGATCTATTTCCCAACATATATTCTAAGGATAATTTTTTTATTCCTTTAATAATTGTTTATACTATGATTATGAATTTACCAAAGCATATCCCCAAGGAGATTAATTTCCAAGAGTTTAGAAAGGCCCACAATCATGCACAAGTTTCTATTCGAGTCTATCTCAAACAAGTATTTTTTGGGTTTTACCCCTAGATACATTTGTGCCAAAGCCATCTCTACTTGTTCGTATCTATACATGAATGTATTTTATTGATAAACCACTTACTCAATACTCACCCAAATTTTGGGATGATTTTATTATACTTAGTCATATCCACGAAGAACTCACTAGGGTTTTCTTATCCTAATCCCAAAAATAACTAATCCTATCCTATGATACCAACTATAAAAAACCTTCTCTTTATTATAAACTTTAACATGACATATTATTTAAACATGAACTTAAGATAACTCCAATGATAGAGAGGTATAATTTCTTGGGATATTAGGGACATTACATGACAACTTAAGACCTAAGAATAAAAAAATCTTTATTGAAAACATCATCTAAATGACCCCACCATATATTAGTAATTAGGCATATGAATGGGGCATAAGAGAAACATGAACATAAAGACATGATATGGCATGATCCTCATACCATGGAAATGTGGCAACAACATTTAACATGATATTATCATGATACATGGAACATTGCATGTGGAGCACGAGTAAACCATAATTTCACCGGAATTAGCATGAGTAAAACCCCATTGCACTTGATGTATAATTATACTAATCTTTACCCAATGAATTGAAGTGCTATTAGGGAACCCCCTTAAAAAACATTTTATTTCATGCATAAGTGTGCCACATAGATCATAAAACATTGATTCATTTAAATTCATAATTTATTCCATGAATAAAATATGTGGAATACATAAATGTAATTCTTCAATCAAAAAGTACATGTTCATAAATGTGAATACCCTTGATGGAGAAATGGGTATGTTATTCACTTAGATGATGATTTTCGAATGGAAATTTTGTTGTAACTTTAGCAGCATAATGACGTCAAATAGAAATTCTAAAATGGTTTGATGAGAGATAAAGGTTTAAATCATTATTTATACATGAAATGGAAAGTAAGGGTGTTATGTAACATAATATCCCAACATATGTAATTTAATTTAGATTCATAATATAAAAAAATTTCTTTAATGTTAATGAGAAGGGGGACATTCCTTATGGAATTACGTCACTGTAACGAGTGTACATGGGAGGCATTAATGAGAGTGAAAGACATATATCATAATTCAAACATAAAGAGGGAATTATGGAGGAGGTGAGAAATAATACCCCAACATTTTTAATTTGAAAAAGTGTATAACAACAAAAAGAAATTTTTAAAAATGACAAAGGAAGAAATCCCTTACTCGTATGTGTGATTCCAAGGGCTTGGGAGGGGCTTGAGAGAGGCCTCTTGGGAGATTGGGGCACCTAGGGAGGATTTTAGAGAGATGAGGACATGGTAGGGATGTTATCCATGTTTGTTTAGTGAATATAAGTGGGATAATAGGTGGGATTATATAAGAAAAGGGAGGGAATTATTTATTATTTATGTTTTGGACACTACACATTAAACTAATCAAAACCCCAAAGAAAACCATGGTTTTCCCATGGTTTTTTTAACGCCCCAACCCCAGTTACCCAGAGTCGGTGCATTATTACAAAACATTGGCATGATCACAAGGTATCAAATCCAGAAAGAAAAATCAGTTTAGTAGTCTTGTAAGTACTTGATTCATTCATAAGTTTTACATTTTGTCATTAAATAAAAACATCAACTACATTTTGACACATTTTGAACACACTTATTTCCTTAGACTATCCATATAGGTCAACCTTAAAATACTTCTTCACATCCTAGGAAAAATAAAATAGAGAAAGTGGTGAGCTCAGATGCTCAGTATGGATAACAATGTTGCAGAAACTTTCAAAAATAAGCATAAACATTGAAGGCAATGCATAACAATAAAACAAATTCCTTTTACCCATAAACATCATCATAATATGGAAAATATAAAATAAAATAATTCCATTTACTTATTCACATGAATATTTTACTAGTCGAATAATCATGTGCAATATCAATAGAGACTTTCATATTGATGGAATGCGTAATGTAAGACTTCATAACCACATAGTCAAGGCCTTGTTCGAAGTGTACAATATTTCTTTGTCAAGGACATGTGAAAAAAGACTTGTTTGTCTCATGAGATCTACCAATGCATCGATGAGCTATAACAGGCTCCACCCATCACTTACTAAGTCCAATGCATTTCTCATATGAAAAGGCTTAAACATAACATAAACATTTTTATTAAAACAATCATATGAAATGTCAATACTTTATCCATAAACCATGAATGGTGTAAAAATTACACATCCACAGTCAAACATATCAAAAAACCTCCAATACAATATGTAATTTTTGAATCATAATAAATCAACTTCAAACAGGCTTAAAATCTATCGAAGAATGATGACATAGATGAAATCAAAACATTTTTAGAGAAATATCTCTTTCTATTTTGAAATAATTTAGAAGACATATATTTATAAAATAAAACCTTTAATGGTAAAAAATTCATATAATCTTGTATGGGAAGCTTCAACAATGATATAACGGTGGAAAATAATCACACCCGATATATAAGTTAAAAAAATACATTCTTACATTAATTTTGACGAAAATGTCATAATGTACCTCCTTTGGAAAACGACGGAAAGACTCCTTTCAGAACATATATGGTCAAATAAGGGTAAAATTTTATTTAACTCATATTATATCAAATATTAAAAAAACTTTGAATTACATTATTATGTAAACAACAGATGTTTATGATAAAGAGGTCCCAGTAGATACTAATGTAAAAACAACCTCGGATAATAAAGAGATCGTGAAAATAATACTTACCTTGTACTTTTCCTTAGTAGATGGTATGTTAAACACCTGTATAATAGTTAATTTTTTTATTAATTTATATAAGAACTATATACATAATTATGATATAATATATGATCCTCTAATATTGTTCTGTTAATAATATTTCAATAGTATCATCGTTTCGGGTGTCAATTGACTCATTTTCCTTTATATGATTGGTTACATAATCCATGTTTGTTATGGATAGGATGTATTTGATGCATATATATAATTATATTATGTTCATAAACGTTATTTTTAATCATAAAATGATAATTATTCTTGAATTATTATGATGGGTAATGAATCTCATCACTTTCATGGAGACGACAATATGCACGTACGCACGAGCGACAATATCATTATATTTATGATTAAATCTTATGAAATTGGATTGTATATCATATATACATAATCATTAAAATGTTATATTTATTATTTACATTAGTTATATTCATTATTATACCAATCCACAATAATAATGTGTTTTAATAAAAAACTACACCACGACGTGGAGATGGTAAGTCGTACGTACACACATATGGTGACTTTGTAATTTATAAGATGGATAGAATAAAGAAAATTATTGTACCATAATTTTAATAGAATAATATTATTTAAAAGAAACTGGAGTTATTTTTTTATAATGTAAACAACAAAGAATGAGGAAGTCGAAGAAGAAATTAACTTGAAAGAGGTGTTGAAATATTTACCTCTTCTTTGGGTTCTTCCTTTTGATATGACAGAAAAGGCTCTTTAGGTTGGCTTTATGACCAAAGAAAGACCTATAGGATTAATAGAGGGATGTTGTGAGGATATTTGGCAGGGTTTTTTTTGAGAAAAATGCCTTTGTAGGCGTGAAATTAAGACAAGGGGAAGATCCCTTTTATAAGAGAGGTGAGGGTCACTTTATGAAAAGTTTAAAATATTATTTTATAATAAAATAATTTTCAGTTTCTAAGGGATAAAAAATGATTTATTAATAAGAAAAGGTGGGTATTATTTGAAAATATCTCAACCAATTGGTTTTATATAGGTTTTGTTCACCTTATTAACTTTATCATTTATATTTAACTCTTAATTAAATAGTTTGTCATTTACCATGTCTATTTGTATTTTTATATTATATGGTTAACAAACATACTATAAACATCCAAGAAAACCCAAAGTGGTTCATTATTAATATATATAACCTCATATAGGTACTTTGGACGAACATTAGATTTTTAGAAATATTATTTCAATTAATAATATAAGATTTGTTTTAAAAAACTAAATTATGTCAATTTTGAGACTATTTAGTATTTGACTTTTGTGAAAATCATAACAGAAATATTACTTCAAAAAAATTATTCAATCAACATGAAAATTTAATATTAACCTATAAAATTATTGGAAGTCATCAAAATTCTCAAATTACATTTATTTGGATATTTTTAATATCAATTATTTTAATCATTCATTAATATGGTAGTTACTACATCATCATTGTGTCATAAATAAATTAAATTATTTAATGTAAAAAATTTATAAATAAAATAACGTTATGTCGGAAATATTTTTATATTTCTAATGAATATTCATAGTCTAATTTAAATTGTGTATAAACCTATATTAATAATGGTTTAGTTAATAAACATTGAATATAACTCTTTAACTCTTTTTTAAATAAAATAATAATAAATTTCATAATCTAATCAATGTGGACCACAGGGGATCATATTTTATTCCTAAGTTTGTTTTATGGGCGAATTAAACTTATCCAATAGAATTAAGGCATGTGTTAGGGTAATTATAATATCATGTTTACCCTTAATTACCTTATTTACTTTTAACCGTTATAATTAAAAGTAAACAAGTTACTATTCACTGAAAATTATTTTAATCATAATGAACCACATTTTACATACTGATGTAACCATGTGTCTTTGATTTTTGAAATTAAACTCAAAAAATTGGTAAAATTATGTTTTATGAAAATTTGCAAATGCTCCTAGGAGGTGGGTAAAAGACGGTAAAAAGTGAAATAAAATTTTTATATATCTAAACTAATTATAAAATGACTCCATGGAATTACATTGAACCTATATTGTTAATATGTATCTATTTTGACCTAAAATAAATTTAAATAAAATAAATAATTATTTAAATAAAATGTTGTTTTTAACCAATAACACAGTGTTTTTCACTATTCACAAAATTGAAAGTTTTCTGAAAAATACCAAAAATTTAACCTAAGTTTATTTCGATATTCCGAAACCAAAATAAAGTCCATTTTGAAATATAAAATTTATAAAATTTCAAAAGTTATGTCTTGCTATTCACAAAGGCTAGTTTTATTGGACATAGTGTGTTAGAATCTCGATGTTGCGTACAATGCAAGCTATTTAATTATTTGAAGGGAAATATATTGTGGAAGCATGGGGTGTTACATTCTCCCCTCCTTAAAATAATTTCATCCTCTAAATTTCAAGAATATTTCTGCATAAGAATATTTTGGTGGTTCTTCATCATAAGTTCATCGGGTTCCCATGTTGCCTCTTCTATGTTATGATTTATCCGTATAACTTTAGGAAAATGAGTTGTCTGGTTTCTTAGCACTTGTTCAATGGTATCAAGAATTTTGAAAAGATATTTATAATAAGATAGATTGGGTTCCCATTCAATTTCCTCATTTCTGAGTACTTGCGTTGAGTCACACATGCATTTTCTCAATAGTGATACGTGGAACACATCATTAACTTTGGAGAGACTTGGAGGCATTGCCAAACGATAAGCTACAACTCCAATTATTCTAGAATTTCGAGAGGTCTGATGTACCTTGGACTCAATTTAACCTTCTTACCAAAAAGTATAACACCCTTCCGATGTGATAGCTTCAAGAAAACATAGTCTCCAACTTTAATTTCCAAATCCATCCTTTAGTTATCGGCAGAGATGTTTTGCCTTCCTTGGGATTCTTTGATGTAGGTTTGGAAAACATTTACCTTTTCCATTGTTTCCTCAACAAGTTCTGGTCATATGAGTTTTCATTCACCAATATCATCCCAGAAAATTGGTGTGTGTCATCTCTTGCCATATAACGCTTTATATGGTGCCATCTGAATACATGAATGGAAGATACTATTGTTGGAAAATTCTACCAGAGGTAAATATAGATCCCACATACCTAGAAAGTCACGTGATCAAGATCTCAACATGTCTTGTAAGGTTTGAATAGTCTGTTTTGATTGTCCATCGGTGTGAGGGTGGTAAGCAGTGCTGAAACGAAGTTCAGTATCCAGGTCCATCTATAGACCTTTCTAGAATCATGATGTAAAAAGGGGATCACGATTAGAAACAATTGATAGGGGTACACCGTGTAGTCTTCAAAATTCATTAATATATAGTCTTTCCTGACGTTTAACTGCTAAATCTTCTCTTATGACAAGAGAATGTGATGACTTAGTAAGACGATACAAAATGACACATATTACATCATTCCTTCTAGGAGTCTTTGGTAGCCCCATGAAAATTTAGATCGTAATATTATCTCATTTCCACTCTTGTATGAGAAGAGGTTTCATGAAACCTCCATGTTATTGCCTTCCATCTTTCACTTGTTGACAAACCATATATCTTAACACAAAATCATCAATCTCCCTCTTAATGTTGCCCCACCAAAAATGTTACTTAAAATCTCTATACATCGTGGTGCTCCCAGGGTATATAGAGAAATTGGATCTATTAGCATCATCCAACAATTTTATTTTTAGATCAGGTATATCGAGAACAAAAAGTCTCTTCCAAATATCAGAATTCCATCTTCATATATGATTTCACTCATTCTTCCATCATTCACAACATTTATATTCTTTTGATATTCCTCATCATCAGTATGAGAACATTTATATTTTCTTGTAAAGATGGTTTGATAACCTTTTGAGAATGCATTGATGTTTCACCTTACATGGTTATTCCCATATCCATCTTTACTAGATCCATGTATATTTGATACTTTTCAACTCTCATATTATTCTAAACACCATGATCCTTTCTGCTTAAGGAATATTCCACCTTATTTTCTTTTCTTGGGTGGTAGTGTATAACAGAATCATAGTCCTTGAGTAGTTAAAGCCACCGCCTTTGCCTCATGTTGAGTTTTTTTGTGATAAAATATACTTCAAACTCTTGTGATCATTATAAATACCACATTTTTTACCATAGAGATAGTGTATCTATATTTTCATAGAAATGATTACAACTTCTAACTCAATATCATGAGTGGTATTGTTTAGTTCATGCATTTTTAGCTGTCATGATGCATAGGCAATAACTCTATCATTCTATATACGGACACAACCAAGTCCGTTCTTTGAAGCATCACTATAAAAAACATAACCATAATTCCCTAATGGTAGAGTCATGAATGAAGCATTAACTAATATTCTATTAATTTTATCAAAACATTATTCAAAACTCTTTTTTCCAATCAAATTTAACCCCATTATGGGTGAGATTGGTTAATGGGTTAGCCAACTGAGCAAAATTCTGGAAAAAAAGTTGATAATAACCTACTTAACCAATAAAACTACTTACATCAGTTATACTGGTCGGTGTTGGCCATTCATGGATTGCCTTGGTCTTTGAAGGATAAACATAGATTCCTTCCTTAGAGACAATATCTCTAAGAAAAGAAATCTTTTGAATCCCTGAATTCACACTTGCTAAACTTTCCATATAATTCATTTCTTCTAATAGTCCTTAAGATAATGCACAAGGGATTTTCATGATATTCGTAGCTTTTTGAGTATACCAAAATATCACCAATAAATACCACTACAAAGTCATAAAGATATTCCTTGAATACTCTATTCATTATATCCATGAAGACCTATGGTGCATTAGTCAATCCAAAAGGCATTACTGTAACCCTGTAATGCCCATACCTGGTTCAAAATGCTGCTTTCAGAATGTCTTCCTTCTTCACACAAAATTGATGAAATCCAGATCCAAGGACAATCATTGAAAAATATTGAGATCCATGAAGTTTGTCGAATAAATCATCATTGCGAGGTAGTGGGTACTTGATCTTTATTGTTACAGCATTGATTTTCCTATAGTCAATGCACAACCTCAGAGATCCATCTTTTTTCTAACAAAAAGGATAGGGGATCCAAATAGAGAAACACTAGGGAGAATAAAACCCTTGTTACTCAATTACTATATTTGTTTCTTTAGTTCCACTAATTCCATATTGGCCATTCTATAAGGGGTCTTCAATATAGACCTTGAACTAGGAATTAAATCAATGGAAAACTCATTTTCTCATTCTGGAGGATGTCTAGGTAAATCTTCTAGAAACACGTCAACATATTCTTTCACAATAGGTACGTCCTATATTCAACCATTCTTTTCCTTTCCCACAGTTATTTCATTATCTTCTTCCCTAATAATTGAATTTATTAGAGCTACTGGGGGAGGATCTAGATTAGAATCAGATGGTTACATTTGTGTTCTAAAGATATGTTACTCTTTATCATCATCGATAATTGTAACCTCTTTCTTCTTACAATAAATTTTCACATCATGTTCCAAAATCCAATCCATTAAAAGGATTATATCAAATTCATTAATGAGTATGACGATGTGATCAGTAGATAAAGAACATTTATATGTCCTAATGGGAACTGATTCAATAAACTTTGTTACAATGATAGTTCCCCAAGGTGTTTTGACTAAAAACTCTCTTGTTATATAAAATTGGAAATATCTAATTTTCAAAGAAAACTGGGTAGATATGAAACAATGTGATGGTCCAAAATCAAATAAAGCATTGTCTAGACTTGGGAAAATCAATAAATTACCTACCACCACATCTTTAAAAGCTTCAACCATAGTAATAGTGATCTCATAATCTTGGACATGGTCCCTTGCCCTTTTCTGAGCTAAGTTCATTTGGAACTTAGAAAAATCATTTATATAATGCCCCTTTTTTCTACAATTGTAGAATTCACCATTGACAGCTACTTTCTTCCCCTTAAAATCACGAGCTTGGTGGCCTTTTTCACTACAATTGTAACAGACTCACATTCCCTTTAGGAAAGAACATGTGTGTTTTTCCCCACATTTATCACAGGATGGATATTCAACTTTTCCCTTATTCCCCTTATTTCCATTTCTATAGTGTTCAGTAGATCACTTTTTTTATTGCTTTTCTTTAATGTCGTTAGACTTAGAGAATTTATTTTTCTGTCAATATAGCACTTGAGAAAATATCTTCATAATATGTGAATGATTGTAAGATTAAATATTGAAAATGAAATTGATTCAACCCATAAAATAAATGATCAATCTTACTTCTTGGGTTACATAAATAATCTGCATCATGCCTTGCTAGCCTATAAAGTTATCCTCATACTTTTCGACATTCTCATCCTCTTTTTTCCTCAGACTCAGAAATTGTCTTTCCATATATGCTCGATGGTCATAAGGAAAGTTTTTTCCAAGAAAATATCTTTAAACTCCCTCCATTACATGTTATATTTTTTTTTCATCTTCAATTGTGTTTTTGATTAAGGACCAATATTGATATACATCTCTTGTGAGGTGATAAACTACCATGAAAACGTTTTCCCTTTCACTACTCCCCAAAGTATGAAATATTTTATCTTATTAATTTATCCATTTATCATCTACTAATGGATTTGTACTCCCATTTAATGTTAGTGTTTTTTTCCTCGTGAAGGGGTCTAACATTGATTCTCCAAGTTGTGGATCAAGGTGCTCCATATGGATAAAGTTATTATTCATAACTTGAGTGAGTTGTCCCAGTATGTTGATAAGATGATCAACACCAGTTGCATCAATAGCTCTACTATAATTATCTTGAGTAGGAGGGAAATCACTGTATGGATTACATGCATTGTTACAGTTTCCATTCCTTCTACCTGGCTACATTTCTAAATAATGGCATAAACTTGATTAGTTTATGAATCACAATACATAATTCTGAACTTGTAAAACAATTAACATAAATTGGACAATTTATGGATATAATCCATAATCATAAAAATGATTATTTTGAGGAATTACATACTAAAAAACCCTTCATAATGGTTTTTAAGGAAAATGTGAATTATCCTAAGCATATCCCCCGAGAGTGTCGTAACCAAGAGTGCAACAAGGCCCATTTTCATGCACCGGTTCCTATTCAAGTATTGCTCAATATGGTGTTTTCAAGTTTTACACCTAGTTACATCAATGCCAGAGACTCCTCTACCTGCTCGTATCCATAATGGACTTATTTCTTATAAGTATCACAAAATCTCTATAGTACCAAAATTATAGGAAGTTCTTCTATACTAATCCTCAATGTCTATCTTAGGGTAATGTTCTCTAATCAAAGTTTTTCTAAATCTAGCATCCATGGTTTGTACTGAACTTCCTCTAATACAAATTGTAACGCCCCAAACCAAGTTACACATAGTCAGTGAATTATTACATAACATTGGCATGATAACAAAGGATAAAATCATGAAATACCAATCGGTTTAGTAGCATTGGAAGTACTAGAAATGTTCATAAGTTTTACATCACATCATGAAATAAAACATCAACAACATTTTTTCCTCTTTTGAACACACTTATATACTTAGAATATCCCTGTAGGTCAACCATAAAATACTTCTTCACATCTTGAAATAAATAAAACATATAATGGGGTAAGCTCAGATGCTTAGTAAGGATACCAATTTAGCAGAAACATTCATAAATAAGCATAAACATTGAAGGAAATGTATAACACTAAATAGAAAGCCTTTTAAACATAAACTTCAACATAATATGGAAAATATAGAATCAAATAATTCCATTTACTTATTCACATGGATATTCTACTAGTTGAATAATCACAAGAAATATCAATAGCCACTTTCATAATGATTGAATGCATAATGCCAGACATTATAACCTCATTTCCAAGGCTAGGTGCGAAGAATACAAATAAGATTTTGTCATGCCCTTGTGCTAAGACAATATTTTGTCTCATGAGACCTACCAATGCATAAAGGATCTATAGTGGGCTCCACCCATAACTTACTAAGTCCAATGCATTCCTCATATTAAAGGGTTTAAACATAACCTAAAAATTATTATTAAAACTAGCAAATGAAATGTCAATACTCTATCTATAAACCGTGAATGGTGTAAAACTAACACATCCACAGTAAAAAATATCACAAAATATTCAATACAATATGGATGTTTTTCATCATAAAAAATCAACTTCAATGAATATTAAAATTCATCAAACGATATTGACATTGATGAAATCAAAACTTTTTTAAAGAAATATCTCTTTCTATTTTGAAATAATTTTAAAAAAATATATTTATAAAATAAAAAATATATTATGAAAATATTCTTAGAAGATTGTATGGGAAGCTTCGGTGATGATATAATGGAAGAAAATAATCACACCCACTGTATAAGTTAAAAAATACATTCTTACCATAATTGTTTTGAAAATGTTATAATGTACCTCCTTTGGAAAATGACGGAAAGATTCCTATCAAAACATATATGGTAAAATAATGGTATAAATGAATTTAACCCATATTATAGTAAATATTAATATAATTCTGAATTATATTTTTATGTAAACAACGGACGTGGATGATAAAGAGGCTCTAGTAGATACTAACGTAAAAAGAACCTCAGATAATAAAGAGATTGGGAAATTAACCCTTACCTTGTAATTTTCCATAGTAGATCATATGTTAACCTCTTGTATAATAGATAAAACATTGTTATTAAATTATACAAGAACTATATACAAATATATGATATCATATATGATCCTATAATATTGTTTTGTTAATAATATTTCAGTAGTATCATCATTTCAGGTGTGAACTGATTCATTTTCCATTATATGATTGGTTACGTAGGACATTTTTGTTATGGATAGGATGTGTTTGATTCATATACAGAAAGATATTATGCTAATAAACCTTATATTTAATCATAAAATAAAAATTATTCTTTAGTTGTTATGATGTGGAATAAATCTCATCGCGTTCATGGAGACGGTAATCCGTACGTACGCAGGAGCGCCAATATCATTATATTGATGGTGAAATATTATGTAATTTGATGGTATATAATATATATAGAATCATTAAAATGTTATATTTATTATATAAATTATTTATATTCATTATTACACCCATTCCAAATAATTAAGAGTTTGAATAATAAACTACACCATGACGTGGAGACGGTAAGCCATACGTACGCACATATGGTGACTTTGTGATTTATATGATGGATAGAATAATGAATATGGTTGTACCATATTTATAAAAACATCACAGTATATAGAATATACTGGAGTTATTATTCTATAATGTAAAAAACAAAGAAAGAGGAAGTGGAAGAATAAAATAATTTGAAAGAGGTGACGGAATATTTACCTCTCCTTTGGGTTCATTCTTTTGATTTGATCCAAAAGGCTCCTTAGGGTGGATTCCTTGCCAAAGGAAGGACTCTAGGATGAATATAAGATATTTGGGATAATATTTGTGTAGGGTTTGGCCGATCCAAATGGATTTGGAGTTGTGAAATTAAGAGAAAGGGAAGTTCCCTTTTATTAGAGAGTTGAGGGTCAGCTTAGAAAAATCTTGAAATATTTTTTTATAAAAAAAAATCATTTTTAGCATATAATGGCTCAAAAATTATTTATTTAGAGGCTGAGGTGGGTATGGGTTGATAACCGCTCACCCAATTGGTTTTAGACAGGTTTAGGTCTCCATATTAACATTTTCTTTTAGATTTAACTTGTAGTTCAATAGTTTGTCATTTACCATGTCTCTTTAAATGTTATGTTATATGGTTATTAAAATTACTATAAACATACATGAAAACCCCAAGTGGTTAATTATTAATATATTTAACCATATATAAGTCTTTTGGACGATCTATATATTTTTATGGATATTATATAAATTAATAATATAGTATTTTTTTTCAAAAACCTCAATTATGTCAATTTTTACACTATTTAGTATTTGATTTTTGTGAAAATCAACACGCCATTATTACGTTGAAAGAAAATTACTTAATAAACCATAACATGTCATAATAAGCTAGAAAATTATTCGTATTCATCAAAAGTCTCAAATTATATTTATTTTGATATTTATAAAATCAACTATTTTAAGGTTTCTTTAATAAGGTAATTTCTGCATCATCATTGTGTCATAGATAAATTAAATTATTTAATGTCTAAAAATTATAAATAAAATACTATTATGTAAGAAATATTTCTATATTTATAATGAATATTTATTGTCAAATTTATGTTTGTTTAACCCTACATTAAAAATGGTTTAGTTAATAAACACTGAAGTTTACTCATTAACTCTTCTTTAAATAAATTAATAATAAATACTTGAATCTAATCCATGTGGAACAAATGGGATCATATATTATTCCAATGGATGTTTTTTGGTTTAATAAAATTTATCCAATAGAATTAGGACATAATTTAGGGTAATTATAATATCATTTTTACCCTTAATTACCCTATTCACTTTTAACTATGGTAAATAAAAGTTAAAAGTTACTATTCACCAAAAAATATTTTCATCTTACCGAACAAAATTTTACATATTTATTTCAATCTTACCTCTCGTAATTTTAAGTTAAACTCACAGACTCAGTGAAATTATGTTTTATGCAAATTTTTAAATGCTCCTAGGAGGTGTATAAAAGACTGTAACAAGTTCAATAAAATTTTTATATATCTAAAATTATTATAAAATGACTTAAAAAAATTACATTGAACTTATATAGGTATTATTTACTTATTTTGAACAAAAATAAATTTAAATAAAATATTAATTATTTATATAAAAATTCGATTTTAACCAATAACGTAGTGTATTTCACTATTCATCAAAAAATGAATGTTTTCTACAAAAATAACCAAAATTCATCCTATTATAATTTTGATATTCAGAATACAAAAATTAATTCCATTTAAAATGATAATGTTGATAAAATTTGAAAAATCAGGTACTACTATTCCTAACAGCTAATTTGATTGGTCGTTGTGTGTTAGAATATTTTAATTGTGTATAATGCAAGCTATTGCATTATTCAAAGGGAAACATATCGTGGAAGCTTGGAGTGTTACAATTTATACCAAATGGGATTTTAAATCATTATTACTAAAGGAAAAATTCCTAACATATTAAAATATTAGTTTTTCTTATATGAAGATGAGTCACACTTTCATGGAAATCATTTTAGAATGTTAAAATATTTTATAAGACTTCGATGGTCCACTAAGGAATTGTAAAATTAATTAACAAATTCCAAAATCACATTATTTTAAAGGTAATACATATATTGTTTTAATATACACTTTAATATATTTTATTACATCACTATTGAGTCATTATGATTTCATAAATCACATTATATATTTAAATGTTATTTAATTTTTACCCAAAAATTCGACTGTCTCAGAAAATTATGAAAATTAAACTATTAGATAATTTATACTACTTGAATCCAAATATAATATTAATTTTATCTAAATAATTTTCAAAATATGTGAATTTTTACATTTAAATTAAAAACTGACATTTATAAAAAATTCATGGGTTTTGAAAAAAACAGTTTGTCAAGCATTAATAAAAATTAAAGTTGTATTCATAAAAATTATAAGATCACTTATATTTAATAAAATGTATATTAGAAAATATAATATAATTCAAAAAATAATTAATTCATCAAAAAAATTTCTTAATTGAATATAAAAAAAAATTATTATTTTTGCTTTAAAAATCATTTACAAAGTAACCATAATAAAATGAATATATATTATATATTCTATAAAAAAATAATTGTCATAAGAATAGTGATAAAGACTTTTGGAAAAACCCCTTATAACACCAACATAAGATATAAGGATATGGTTTGTGATGGTGAAAGACTCTTGGGGCGGCTTGGATAACATTGCTCGTGTGGTAATCTCTATTAACATCACTTCTTCCGTAGGCGGTTCCGTTCAAGATTATTGTGTTGAAGCTCGGATTAGGCTTGGTCCAGGGTGAAGACCTGGGAATCTACCTCATTTCTAAGCTCTAAAAAAATGGGCTTCTTATGGAGCAATTATACTGGATGAGGCCATCAATTTTTTTCTTAGTAATTTGGATTTGTTAAATCCCTATATTTATACTAATCATGTGATCACTTTTCAATGACTATATTAACAATGGTAACAATTATTAATGGTATTTTAAAATACATTAACATAAATCAAAGTATGTAAATATGTTTTAAATAACCATTTTACATAATAATACATTTAATTAGATCAATATGGATTTTTATTAATAAAAGTTTGGGTTGTTACAATACCATTCTAGATTTCTCAGACTGAGAATGCATCACACGGGATTAAGAATTACGAACCAAATTAATTATGAAATGTTGAGACATGTAAGTTCCACTTAAACATATGTTTATACCTCGGTATGAACTATATGACCTTAAACTGGATCACAATTTGAATGATTTCAACTTTAAAACTATATACAAGTCTCCATGAGGATGTTTCATGTGGAATAGGACCTCCTTAGACCTCAGTTCATGTCAGGTTTCCTCCCTTCCATTCTACCAAATTATTTTGAGATTTTCACCCCACTTTGTTCCTCAAATTATAACCTTAAACAATTTACAACTGTCCTTCTTTCTCCGAAATTTTAATTTTATTTCCCATGTATCTGGTGCCTAGGAAAACAAACACCCTTAATATTTTCATTTCAGGAATTCACCTCCCCTCATACTATCCAAACCATCTATATAATAGTTATAAAAATAATCTATTTGTTAATTCTTTTCAATTTCTTTTCCGTTACTCTGGTTACTAGGAAAACTAATTCCCCTCCTTTTTCACGAATGGCATTACCATCCCAAAATATCATATAAACCATTGGTCTCTACATTATGACCATAGGATTTTCGTAACTTCATTTTTTATTTGGTATGAACATAAAATACCTAACAGAAGAGATACATATTTATGTTAGTTTGAGAACCCATAGTTAAAACCTGATAATAATTCATCCTATCACCCTCAAGGACACTCTTGAGTCTTTGGAAAATATAAGGGTGTAAATTAACAAGGTAAAAAATCCAACAAGACACAGCATGAACCTGGAATGAAACTAGGATATAATATTTGGGCCCCATTGGTTCAGGAATTAAATAGATCCATATCATAGATCCATTTGTATCCTGAGCTCCTATATGAGGTTTCACCCATTGTGATTGTCATTCATGATCACCATTACCCAAATCAGATTGGATTAATTCAAGTCAGTTCAAATTTCTTAGGCGTAAGATACGAAAAAATGCTACAGAAATAATGATCATATGACACTAGTCTATTTGGATCAATGTTAAAATCAAGGCATACATAAACTAAAAAAATCACTATAAGGCCCTAGCCTTAAAACTTACATAATCTTAATTTATCACAAGATTACACGTTGGGATCTTTTCAGGTTTAGAGTTTTAGAGAATTATATCATGAAACTTGCATTACATTCCACATTTAAACAAAGTGGTTACATAAAAGATAGTATTCATTCTTCCCATCAACAGAAACATATTGAAAAAACATGGATTCTTTCTTTACACATCCTTGACACTATCATCACATCATGTACCTTTCCCTTGACCTGTGAAAAACATTTCAAAAACTTGGGATGAGCATAAAAAGCTCAGTAAGGGTTATAAAAAATATGGAAAGGAAACATGAGTTCACATATACATAAGAATGAAATCACACTTTACCCATAAAACATAGGCATATCAAATCATGAATAAATCAAAGAAAACATAAGACATAAAGGTAACTTGAGGCATTCATAACATTATTACGTAGGGAGTAACCCTCTTGGTTACATTTGGAATACCCATCACAGTATATTCCCTAAATATCTTCGGAGAAACCTTAACGTTTCACTCCTTCGCGTTACCCAATACATTGGAGAGCTATATCGGGATCACCCGCCCTTAGTTTATCACGGAACCACCCGTTTTCATAATAATGCCCAAGAACCTCAACATAATCATATCACATAAAACATGCATTAAGGAAACATAAAATTTCCACCTTTCAATCACAAGATATCAATATAACACATTGATATAAAAACATTATGAAAACCATTTTCAATACCAAAATAAAAGAAAAGTAAAACATGGTATTTATTTTTATTTTTTCAAAAAAAAGTATGGCTTGTTGAGGAAGCTGAAACTCAAATAATGGTCAAGACGGCGGAGAATTCGTTGTCGCCGCATACGTACAACAAAAACATTCCCTTTTGTTGTTTAGTAAATTCTTCGTATAAAAAAATATTCCTTTTGAATAAACGTAAAAGTCAAAGGGGTTTATACACCATATAAAAAAAGATTGTGTATAAAACAAAATATGCCTCAATGAAAGGAGATTGAGACGAAGCCCCATACCACCATGAAGCTTTTTACATTTTTAACCATTAATATCCATATAAATAAATCCTTAAAACCATTTAGAAAACATGGATATTAATAAGAGCAAATCATTAAAACATTTAAAGCGATATTTTGGTTAAAGGGTTTTTACCAAAATTAAAGACACTTGAATACAATAATAGAGGAATAACATTTAATCAGAACTTTATAATATCATGAGAATAAATGGATTCATGATATAATATTCTAAAGGAATGTATATACACCATATAAGAGTGAATTGGTGCATAACAATAATGAAGTCTCAATAGAGATGTAAAATGTGATGAAATCCCTTATAAAGAAGGTATCCTTAAATTAAGGATAAATCAATCTCAAAATTATGTGTGACAAATATAAATACACCCAATATAATTGGATATTAAGTGTAAACCAATAAAAGGACATTCACACATATTAAAATGATGACATATTCAATAACAACATGTTGAACCCAAAGAAATCGAAGTTGGGTTAAAAAGTTCCCTTGGTAAAATTCGACAGCCTAACGGCGTCACTTCAAAAATTCATAAAACGAGTTGATGAGAGATAAAAAGGGAATCTCATCACTTGGACATAAAATTTACATCCATCAGGATATATGGGAACATATCCCAACATAATAGTATGTGAATTAAAAGACATAACAAATGAAGTCTTTTAAAAAGAGGAGGGTGAAAGGTTCCCTTACCGACTTGGGTAACTTTCGAAAAGTACACCCCTTTGAAGAAGTGTCATACAATGAATATGTAAATACCCATAAATGGAATTATATTACAAAAGGAGTGTAATATTGGGTAGTATATAAACCACTCAAAGGAAATTGTGGCAAATGTAGCATAAATCTCACGGGAATAAAAGTGACATGAAACATCTCTTACGAAAACTCGATAGCCTAACGGCGCCACTTAAAACATCCAAAATGGATTGATGAGAGGAAATAGGGTCTCTCATCACATCAACATAAAGTTTACAGAAAGAGTAATAAAAAAGAACATCCCCCAACATAACAAATAGGAGCTTAAAATAAGTGACATAAAGGAGAGTACTTAAAAAGAAAGAGAGAGGTTAGATCTCTTACGAAAATTCGGCAGCCTAACGGCGCCACTCAAAACTTCCAAAATGGATTGATGAGAAAGAATAGGGTATCTCATAATATGAACATAAAAATTACAGTATGATTAATATAAAATAATATCCCAATAAGAAGAAATATGATCTTTAAAAGGAATGACATAAAAGAATGTACTTAAAAAGGAAGAGAGGTGTAGGATCCCTTACCTCGGGTCCGACTTGACTCAATCGTTCTTTAATCTCCTAAATAATAAACTTGAGTTAATATATACTTGCTTAAGAACTTTTTTCAAGTTCATTATTACTTTCAAATCACTTATTACCATGTAATAAACATTATGTAATCATTTAAGTTAATAATATTTGTTTTGCCGATATTTGGTTCTTAAGTCGAATGTGGACTTCTTACAATTACATGTTGTTCGTGTGGCCAAATGTTTATTATATCCAGAATTGTATTCATGATTTAGATATCATATATTTCATATATATCCAGTACATGCATGCATTTATAACATTACATAAACATTTATAGGTAAGAAATGAAATGCACCATTCATGGAGACGGTAAGCCGTACGTACACATGAACGCTACTTTCATTTCTATTTCGTATTTTATAGAATGGAATCATAATTATATAAAGGTATATTATAATTCCAGTATAATATCATATATAATATCATAGTTCCATCCTTTATACATCCCACATATGGTATTTAATGAATCAAATCATTTTGAGGGGGCGGTAGTCCGCACTTCCTTAAATGAAGATATCACGTTTACCCATAATGGAAACCATAAAGGTATGCCCAAAATGAAAAAAACAGAAGCTTAAGGAAAACATAAACATATTATATATCATATATAAAAATAGTGACATCATAATTGCCACCTTTGAAGGTGTTAAATGAGTATTGAACAATCATCGTTTCGGGAGGCAGAATTTTGCCATCCACGGAAACCGTATGTTCTTTAACCATTTGATGTAGTTGTGTGAGAGTGTAGTTCGAATAAATCTTATAAAAACATCCTATAATATTTAAGATACTGGTTTTGTTACAAAAGAAGTAAATAAAAAGAGTTTAGGGGGTTGGAGAAGCAAAATAAAACAAATGAACATGAGGGAATGAATTACCTTTAAAAGTGTAACTCCTTTTAATTTGAGCCTAAAGGCATCCTTTGAAAGGATTTTGCCCAAAGTGAATCCTCTAGTATGAGGAGATGGATGTGGAGAGAGTAAATGGGCAGGGGTTGGCCGAGCCAAAGGCTTGAGGAGTGTGTGAAATGAGGTAGAGGTGGGGGCCTTTTATAAGAGGAGAGGAGGGGCACTTTTGGAAAGTAAGAAATATTACTTTATTTGAAAATGTGTTTCGGTTTTAAAAGGTCCCACATTGATATAATTCGTTGATAAGGTGATAAGGGTGAGAAATACACCCATCCCATAAGTTTTGTACATGTGTAGGTCATAGAGTTTACATTATCTTCTCATTTTATTTAAATCGTCAGATAATGATGTCATCGCTGCATCATTATGATGTCATAAATAATTTAATCTATTTAATGTCTAAAAATTATAAAAAAATTACTATGATGTAGGAACTATTTTTATCTTTCCAATGACTATTTATAATAAAAACTCTGACTTTTATAACCCCACTTAAAAATTGATTTAGTAAAACATATCATGTTTGTATCATTTTTACTTTTACATTAAATAAAAAGTTATTTATGTCATTTCCAAAACAAAGTGGCTCCATGGGGTCCCCAAGTTGAACCATGGATTGTCTTGGTCTACAATTACACATCCAATGAGGTTAGGACATGTGTCAAATTAATTTCATATTATTAAAACATTATTTTTACCTTAAACTACACTAATTACCTTTAATTGCGATTAATGAAAAAAAGTTACTATTCACCGAAAAATTATTTTCATTCCATTGAACCAAATTTTACATACTAATGACAACCATGTATGTAGGATTTTCAAAATTCAATACACATTAGTGGTAAACTTTCATTTAACTAAAAAATCAGTTTGCTTGATTACCACTTAGTGGTTTCACTATTCATAAAAAATTGGAGTTTTTCAGAAAATTACCAAAAATTCACCCTAATCTATATTTGATATTCTAAATTCAAAAATGAAGTATATTTTACAAAATTAAAAACATATAGGTTACATTAATTAATTTAATAATTAATTCCCTCTGTCAGAGCAAATAGCGTGTTTTTATAAAACAATAAGTATCAAAATATTTACACCAGTTTAAGTCTAATTTCTAAGTGAAATTAATTCCAACGACCACTATTAGATTTAATGGTAAAAATATATTCTAATTTCACATTAAAACCAATTAAAAAGATAATCTAATCATATAAATAAATTAGATTAAAAAGAGGTTTTGAATTAAAATACAACATTTTACACTATTCATTAAAAAAAAGAACTTTATTGGAAAGATACCAAAAAATTACACAAAGTAAATTTTGATGTCCAGATTCTTAAGAAGAGTTTTACTTGGTCCAATAGAATGTATAAGAGTGAAAAAAACTATATTTAATGATGGTTCACAATCAAAAGGCGATAAGTGAACCTTTAGTGAAAACCAGGGCATATACGCCTAAAATTGAATTCTTTCCGTATTTTAAGCCTTTATCTTTTATTGGATAAATGTAAAAACATTTAAAAAACATATATAATAATATTTTAGTTATTTCTATCCATTACCGACAATACAATGGCTACATGTTAACTACCATTTAAAATAATATTATTTTATTATTAGAGTGCAACGTAAGATTCCCAAGAAACTCGTTTTTGCTTGTTGGGTACGCCATCGAGAATAGCGTCCCATTTAAAGTCATATTAATATTTTATTCACAAATATGGATAAATATGAAAATGTCATATTCTTTATTTACCTGGGGTGTTACATCCTTCCCCCCTTTTGGGAATTGCGTCCTCGCAATTTTAAAATTGGGCTTGGAAACATCCTTCAAAGTCCCACATCGGAACAAGAGTCTGTAAAATAATCACTTTAAAATAAAGAAAGATTAGTACAGAGGTCACCCGAGTTAACCCATACTAGGATTCCATGTAGGAAAACATGGACATGGAGGAGAAAACATAGGGTCATGTTCTGATGGAGAGTGATAGAAAACATTTTTAGGATAAAGTTAACAATAAGAAAATCACAAACTTGTGATGGGTTAAACGGTATTCGATTCCCCAGTAGGAAAAGTTAATAGACAAAATTTTTATTTTAAGTTACTTTTTGTTGAGGAATTTATTCATAAGGAAACATAATCAATTATCATGTTGACTTTCAACTTTTACTAGATTCCTTAGTCAAAATCATATTTTTTTCCAAAAGGCGAGTATTTAGGGAGACTTGTTCGCATTAAGAGTACTATAATCAACTTCTAGAGAATCACCTAATCCACAAAAGATAACTATATACTTACCATATCTTTAGACCTTAACCATAACAAAAACCAAAAAGGTTAGTACATGGTCAGATAATCCAGAAAAGGATAACCCTTTATAAAAAGAAAATCTATTCTTAATCTCCAAAATTTGTCAAACAAAACCCAAAGTTCAACAAGGATCATCCGATAAACAATTTGTCCATAAAATTATTCAAAGTAAACCAATCTAAGATTGAAACCCAAATATTTGAAGGATTTAGTCACATAGTCTTCCAAGTTAAATCGTAACATTTATCTCCAAACAACATTAGTTGCTCCTAAAGTCTCGTATTGAAAAGTAATTAACCTAATCACATATCCTCCATGATAGGTTAATCATTTTCATAAATAACCCAAAATCAACTTACTATTAATTCATAAAATCATATAACTAAAAAGAACCAGTCAAAATAACTAGGGACTTCACGTAGTCCAGTGGTAGGCGATAAATACCAGTTGCACTTTGGTTGTGGGTTCAATTCCCATAGCTTTGTCCGACGTGACGGGTTGTCACATGGTCTGCGTGTTTTCCTTTTTCCAAAACTATATAATTATTAAACCATTCAAAAAGTGATAAAATCATCAAAAATGATCATTAAATATTTTAACCTCAAGTTTATCTCATGCCTTTCATTTTCCAGCATATTATATAATAACCCATAATTACCTCAAAAGTAAGGATCATATAAACTCTAATGGTTACCTTTATAATTATTACATGAACTTCCACATCGATTGGTCATCTCGTACATGATGTATTACAGAACATACCAAGGTTCAAGTGGTTGATCATGACTCCTTGATATTTGGTTTAGGACAACCACGAGCTTCCTCATTGAACACCCCATTTCATCCAGTCTCTTAATCAAAGAACCACCACAGTTTCCTTCAAACCAATTGTCACATTGGTGCCTGCTAGATGCAGCCATTTTCAAAAACCAAAAAGGTCAGTGTGAGTATATCAACAAAACCATCATGTACTAATGAGTAAGATAAACACTAAGATATACTTACTCATTCACTTTATCTAAAACTAGGACTCTTTCTGAAATCCTAACCATTATGGTAATGTCACTTGTTCTTAGAGAATACCCTAACCTCTAAAGTTATCTAAACCGACCTTTGATACCAACTATAAGGCCCCAGCCTTAAACCTTACATAATCTTGAGTTATCACAAGATTACACGTTGGGGATCTTTTCAGGTTTAGAGTTTTAGAGAATTAGATCATGAAACTTGCATTACATTCCATATTTAAACAAAGTGGTTACATAAAAGACAGTATTCATTCTTCCAATCAACAGAAACATATTAAAAATAAAACATGGATTCTTTCTTGACACATCCTTGACACTAGCATCACATCATATACCTTTCCCTTGACCTGTGAAAAACATTTCAAAAACTTGCGATGAGCATAAAAATCTCAGTAAGGGTTATAAAAAATATGGAAAGGAAACATGAGTTCACATATACATAAGAATGAAATCACACTTGACCCATAAAACATAGGCATATCAAATCATGAATAAATCATAGAAAACATAAGACATAAAGGTAACTTGAGGCATTCATAACATTCTTACGTAGGGAGTAACCCTGTTGGTTACATTTGGAATACCCATCACAGTATATTCCCTAAATCTCTTTGGAGAAACCTTTACATTTCACTCCTTCGCGTTACCCAATGCATTGGAGATCTATATCGGGCTCACCCGCCCTTAGTTTATCACGGAACCACCCGTTTTCATAATAATGCCCAAGAACCTCAACATAATCATATCACATAAAACATGCATAAAGGAAACATAACATTTCCACCTTTCAATCACAAGATATCAATATAACACATAGATATAAAAACATTATGAAAACCATTTTCAATACCAAAATAAAAGTAAAGAAAACATGGTATTTATTTTTCTTTTTTCAAAAAAAATAAGGCTTGTAGAGGAAGCTGAAACTCAAATACTGGTCAAGACGGAGGAGAAGTCGTTGTCGCCACATACGTATGACAAAAACATTCCCTTTTGTCGTTTAGTAAACACTTCGTATAAAAAAATATCCCTTTTGAATAAACGTAAAAGTCAAAGGGGTTTATACACCATTTAAAAAAAGGTTGTGTATAAAACAAAATATTCCTCAATGAAAGGAGATTGAGACGAAGTCCCATACCACCTTGAAGATTTTAACATTTTTAACCATTAATATCCATATAAATAAATCCTTAAAACCATTTTGAAAACATGGATATGAATAAGAACAAATCATTAAAACATCTAAAGCGATATTTTGGTTAAAGGGTTTTTACCAAAATTAGAGACACTTGAATACAATAATAGAGGAATAACATTTAATCAGAACTTTATAATATCATGAGAATAAATGGATTCATGATATAATATTCTAAAGAACAGTATATACACCATATAAGAGTGAATTGGTGCATAACAATAATGAAGTCTCAATAGAGATGTAAAATGTGATGAAATCCCTTATAAAGAAGGTATCCTTAAATTAAGGATAAATCAATCTCAAAATTATGTGTGACAAATATAAATACACCTAATATAATTGGATCTTAAGTGTAAAACAATAAAAGGTCATTCACACATATTCAAATGATGACATATTCAATAACTACATGTTGAACCCAAAGAAATCAAAATTGGGTTAAAAAGTTCCCATGGTAAAATTCGACAGCCTAACGGCGTCACTTCAAAAATTCAGAAAACGAGTTGATGAGAGATAAAAAGGGAATATCATAACTTGGACATAAAATTTACATCAATAAGGATATAGAAGAACATATCCCAACATAATATTATGTGAATTAAAAGACATAACAAACAAAGTCTTTTAAAAAGAGGAGGGTGAAAGGTTCCCTTACCGACTTGGGTAACTTTCGAAAAGTACACCCCTTTGAAGAAGTGTCATACAATGAATATGTAAATACCCATAAATGGAATTATATTACAAAAGGATTGTAATAATGGGTAGTACATAAACCAGTCAAAGGAAATTGTGGAAAATGTTGCATAAATCTCACGGGAATAAAAGTGAGATGAAACATCTCTTACGAAAACTCGGCAGCCTAACGGCGCCACTTAAAACTTCCAAAATGGATTGATGAGAGGAAATAGGGTCTCTAATCACATCAACATAAAGTTTACAGAAAGAGTAATAAAAAAGAACATCCCCCAACATAACAAAGAGGATCTTAAAATAAGTGACATAAAGGAGAGTACTTAAAAAGAAAGAGAGAGGTTAGATCTCTTACGAAAATTCGGCAGCCTAACGGCGCCACTCAAAACTTCTAAAATGGATTGATGAGAAAGAATAGGGTCTCTCATCATATGAAAATAAAAATTACAGTATGATTAACATAAAAGAATATCCCAATAACAAGAAATATGATCTTTAAAAGGAATGACATAAAAGAATGTACTTAAAAAGGAAGAGAGGTGTAGGATCCCTTACCTCGGGTCCGACTTGACTCGATCGTTCTTTAATCTCCTGAATAATAAAGTTGAGTTAATTTATACTTCCTTAAGAACCTTTTTCAAGTTCATTATTCATTTTATATCACTTATTACCATGTCATAAATATTATGTAATCATTTAAGTTAATAATATTTGTTTTGCCGATATTTGGTTCTTAAGTCGAAAGTGGACTTCTTACAATTACATGTTGCTCGTGTGGAAAAATGTTTATTATATCCAGAATTGTATTCATGATTTAGATATCATATTTTCATATATATCCAGTACATTCATTCATTTATAACATTACATAATCATTTAGAGGTAATAAATGAAATGCACCGTTCATGGAGACGGTAAGCCGTACGTACGCATGAACGCTACTTTTATTTCTATTTCGTATTTTATAGAATGGAATCATAATGATATAAAGGTATATTATAATTCCATTATAATATCATATATAATATCATAGTTCCATCCTTTATACATCCCACATATGGTATTTAACGAATCAAATCACTTTGAGGGGGCGGTAGTCCGCACTTCCCTAAATGAAGATATCGCGTTTACCCATAATGGAAACCATAAAGGTATGCTCAAAATGAAAAAAAAACAGAAGATTAAGGAAAACATAAACATATTATATATCATATATAAAAATAGTGACATCATAATGGCCACCTTTGAAGGTGTTAAATGAGTATTGAACAATCATCGTTTCGGGAGGCAGAATTTCGCCATCCACAGAAACCGTATGTTCTTTAACCATTTGATGTAGTTGTGTGAGAGTGTAGCTATAATAAATCTTATAACAACATCCTAGAATATTGAAGATACTGGTGTTGTTACAAAAGAATAAATAAAAAGAGTTTAGGGGGTTGGAGAAGCAAAATAAAACAAATGAACATGAGAGAATGAATTACCTTTAAAAGTGTAACTCCTTTTTATTTGAGCCTAAAGGCATCCTTTGAAAGGATTATGCCCAAAGTGAATCCTCTAGGATGAGGATAGGGATGTGTAGAGAGTAAATGGGCAGGGTTTGGCCGAGACAAAGGCTTTAGGAGTGTGTGAAATGAGGTAGAGGTGGGGGCCTTTTATAAGAGGAGAGGAGGGGCACTTTTGGAAAGTAAGAAATATTACTTTATTTGAAAATGTGTTTCGGTTTTAAAAGGTCCCACATTGATATAATTCGTGGATAAGGTGATAAGGGTTCTAAATACACCCATCCAATAAGTTTTGGACATGTATAGGTCATATAATTTACATTATCTTCTCATTTTATTTAAATCGTCATATAATGATGTCATCGCTGCATCATTATGATGTCATAAATAATTTAATTTTTTTAATGTCTAAAAATTATAAAAACATTACTATGATGTAGGAAATCTTTTTATCATTCCAATTACTTTTTATAATAAAAAATATGACCTGTATAACCCCACTTAAAAATTGTTTTAGTAAAACATATCATGTTTGTGTCATTTTTACTTTTACATTAAATAAAAAGTTATTTATGTCATTTCCCAACCAAGGTGGCTCCATGGGGTCCCCAAGTTGACACATGGCTTGTCTTGGTCTGCCATTACACATCCAATGAGGGTAGTACATGTGTCAAGTTCATTTAATATTATTAAAACATTATTTTTACCTTAAACTACATTAATTACCTCTAATCGCGATTAATGAAAAAAAAGTTATTATTCACCAAAAAATTATTTTCATCCCATTGAACCACATTTTACATAATAATGACAACCATGTATGTCGGATTTTAAAAATTCAATACACATTAGTGGTAAAATTTCATTTAACTGAAAAATCAGTTTGCTTGATTACCACTTAGTGGTTTCACTATTCATCAAAAATTAGAGTTTTTCAGAAAATTACCAAAAATTCAACCTAAGCTATATTTGATATTCCTAATTCAAAAATGAAGTCTATTTTAAAAAATTCAAAACATATAAGTCACATTAATTAATTTAATAATTAATTCCGGCTGTCAGAGCAAATAGCGTGTTTTTATAAAACAATAAGTATCAAAAGATTAACACCAGTTTAAGTCTAATTTCAAAGTGAAATTAATTCCAACGACCACTATTAGATTTAATGGTAAAAATATATTCTAATTTCAAATTAAAACCAATTAAAAATATAATCTAATAATATAAATAAATTAGATTAAAAAGAGGTTTTGAATTAAAATACAACATTTTACACTATTCATTAAAAAAAGAACTTTATCAGAAAGATACCAAAAATTTACACAAAGTAAATTTTGATGTCCCGATTCTTAAGAAGAGTTTTATTTGGTCCAATAGAATGTATAAGAGTGAACAAAACTATATTTAATGACGGTTCACCATCAAAAGGCGATAAGTGAACCTTTAGTGAAAACCAGGGCATATACGCCTAAAATTGAATTGTTTCCATATTTTAAGCCTTTATCTTTTATTGGATAAATGTAAAAACATTTAAAAAACATATATAATCATATTTTAGTTATTTCTATCCATTCCCACCAATACAACAGCTACATGTTAACTACCATTTAAAATAATATTATTTTATTATTAGAGTGCAACGTAAGATTCTCAAGAAACTCGTTGTTACGTGTTGGGTACGCCATCGAGCATAGAGTCCCCTTTAAAGTCATATTAATATTTTATTCACAAATATGGATAAATATGAAAATTTAATATTCTTTATTTACCTGGGGTGTTACAATCACACATCCTCTTCATAAGATATTAAATTGTGTCCGAAAAGTCCTAATCAATTGCCATTAAACTGTATGATGCATCATCCTTGCTGCAATATTCTAAACTATGTGTTCAATTTACTTTCCACAAGATGTTAAAATATACTAAATATATCCCCATGACATGACTTATGACTATGAATCATCATAGGAACTTTACTGAGAATCTCATTCTCTTCATTGGTGTTAGTCACCTACCACGCCATTTGAGTTTTTTTTGTAATGGACCTTCATCTTGGATGATTCTCACGGCAGAAATAATTATTACCATTCATATAGATACAAAAACATGATATTATTGAAAACTTGGTGGAATAATATCAAGGGGTTTTTAGTCCACTAGAACATACACACAATACATACCCATGATTTATGTCCACTCATAATTAGATCTGAACCATATTTCACATCTAAATGGTCCCTCTAATGAAAATGGTTCCTAGACACTATAGCTCACCTACCATCCTTGGAACACAATATGAATTTCATTTGATGAAATTTTGATAGGTCGTGTTTTTTGATCATTTTGAATGATTTACATTCATTTGATCATACACATCCCTGACAGAACTATAGAGGAATATGTGTTTTTAAAATGGTCACCAATCCTCCTTCGTCATTATACCTCACTCTTTTTGTTACTTATCCTGGGAATATAGATTTAAAATATTCATCCTATTTATTTTTCTATAATTATAAAAATATGGAATTACTCTATTTTCACACTAGAATACATTGCGAAATAATTTTGGTTGTGAAGAGAAGGCCATTCTTTAACAATTATTTTTCAATCTGGATACACATGTCTGTTAATAAATAAATCAGATTTCATGTTTTCATCCCTTTTCTAGAACCCTCATATAATTAATAAATCCTCTATTTATAGATTTTCCCCCATTAAATGAATAAATCATATTGTCTTACTAATTTATTGTAGTTTTTCTTCTTTATATGATCATGATACAGAAAAATAACACATTTAAGAACATGGGAAAGTGGAAAAAAAACAATTTCAATAGTTTATGGAGGTTGATCCACAAGTTTTAGCCTCTACTTTATTTTAAACTAAGATAAATTATCCTTATTGTCTCCCCTAGTGATTGAGAACTCTAAATCGGACAACCTCTTCTATGTATCCTCAACAACTCATTGTTGCTCGAGCAGCACAACCACTTCCTCCTCAGCCACAAGTAATAGAATTTCAGAATAGAAATTTTCTAGGTTCTACCCATCTTGGAACTCATCCCTAATTTATTCCACATATACTACCCTAGACTTTGACACCACCAACTAATCTATCAACTCGATGATGATATCTTTTTGGACATTGATGAAGGATGAATGAACTCGTGCTCTCTCTTCTAGCTGACCGATCTCCTCCACAGCTTTATGGAGTGCCTGAGTTCCATCATAATTCTTATTTTACTAAAAATCATCAATATACTTCAATTTATGATTTTACCATTATATTAGAGAATATTTTTCAATTAAATCGAGGCTTATAGATTCTACACCACCAGCCCCTAGAATAACTATTTCTTAGTGGATCGATCCCACATAGTTTGGCAGATCAACCAATGGAATGTGATAAAGGAGATTATGCACACTCTTCCATAGCTTTTGTAAGATGAATTATTTCTCCTTGGAAATTTATGATCTAGAATCCTGAAATTCCTTAGTCGGTGTGGGGTCATACACAAGAAGGGAAAAAATATATTAGTGTAAATATCATTTAAAGGAATGTCCTCAGCCATGCTAGTCTACAAATCTAAGGGAAATTCATACTTTCCAGATCCATAATCCATTATGAGAGATCATCAAACCTCTTATGGCACTTACTAGGTGGGATCATCAATCATACCCACCTCGGTCGTCTCCATTGGTGGTATGATATTGAAAATGTTCGTTGAGTCATCAGATATAACATCCATCTTCTATATAACCTTTTTTATTATCCAAACAAACAAAACCTCATTGAAAACATATATCAATGAAATAACATTGGAAATATCTATTTGGACCACAACATTACTCAAGGATACCTCGAATTCTATCTCCACTAACTCAAGTGTTAGAACTGGTGGATGAGGGATAAACATAGTTAAAACTACCATTCAAATTTTGTGTTTATCCAAGCATAAATTCTGAGAGGTAAATTAGAAATAAATAATATAAAATCGATTAAGGATTTTAGGAGTGGTACATAATGAATAATAACTCAAAAAGGTTCAGAGATAGTCACCCTGGTGACCACATCCCCCCGATAGATGATACCCAACCAATTGGGTGCTTCCCCGTGGATAAAATTACTAGATTTATATAAATGAAATGAAGAAAGATAGAACAGTTTCAAACATATATCCTTGAACACATATCCGGAAAGAGATGTTACCGGGAAGCACTTGAAATTATTGAGCCATCAACCTATTTTAGGCCTGATTCAATATATGTGTAGCATCATATGACCACAATGTCTAGGAGAGACCCCATGGACACCCCTTAAATTTTTGGGGATGAATTATTTTTCATTGATTGAGGTTAATCCTAAAGATACCCTTCCTCGATGATCAATTCCTACATCTGTGAAATTTTTCATAGACTAAAATCCTAAAAATATTATCAATTATTTAGAATTTTGGAAACAAAAATGTATACCACATCACTGGTATGATATTTTCTAATGGGGGAGCCCTAATGGAAATTAATTCTATAGTAACCTAGTTTTAACATACATTGATATTACAATATTTTTGGTGAATATTCAAAACACTAAAAAAGTATGTGCCTAAGTATTTTAATCCTATGGTATCTTGGGAAACATGGAAACATAATCAACTAACATCTTGAAATATCTTCCGAAAATATGTTAAAGATATTCCCCTTTATTACTCATATATAGAATATTTCTTCATAATATGGGAAAATAAATCCTATGTAAGGGGTGAGATCAGATGATCTTTATGGGAAAATAAGTGATATATGTGGCCATAGAATTAGAATAAGGGTATTAGATAATGATCATAACATTATTAGATTGTAACCTTCAAATCAAAGATCATAATCAAGAGTCATGGAATAAAAATTTAATGTTCATATTACATGTATAATATGGGAATCAAGATCATAATCAATGAAGAAATAATGTATGAATAATAAAAAGAATTTTTGAATGAACTATAGCATAAAAAAATACAATGTTATGGCTACCTACTGAGTCCCTCGTAACATGTTAGGATTTGGATAATCACCCATGTTCCTTCTTTGATCTTGGGATGAACACACATGTACTGTCTTGTTTTGGGCTTGGGATTCCCTACCATGTACCATCTTATTAAGGGCTACGAATACCCTCTCGTGTACCCTATTATTATTGTCTTGGTTTTACCTCCTGTATAAACTATTGTTGGGGTCTTAGGATAACCCCTTGTATACCCTCTTGTTAGAGGCTTCAGATACACTCTTGTATACCCTCATGTTATGGGCTTGGGATGCCCTCCCATATACCCTCTTGTTATGAGCTTGAGATTCCCTCCCATATACCTTCTTGTTATGGGATTTGGTTTCCCATCTATATAATATCTTATTATAGGTTTAGGATTCCCTTCTTCATGCCCTTTTGTTATGATCTTGGGATTCCCTCCAACACATCCTCTTGTTATGGGCTTGATATTCCCTCCAATATACCCTCTTGTTATGAGCATAGGATGACCTCCATTATCCTATTTGGGATTCTATCTCATGTACCATTTACGGTCATAGAACATATACCATTACGCAATTCATTGGAGATATATATATGCCTAACCCATTCCATAATTAAATATTACATATGTGTTCCACAAAAAAATAAAACACTCATCATATCATGAATAATTAAAAGAGATGGGTTTCTTAAACATCATAACATTACCCATAAAATGAAATGGGAATCCTAAAATATTAAACGTATCATAACATGTGGAAAATATATTGGATTCATAACATTTTATTTATAGAATAACCCCTAATAAAACCATGTTTAATAAAAATTTAAATATGGTATATCATTGGGCTGAAAAACATGATTCATAAAGAACATATAATCTTAAACAATAATCATTCAAAGAAATAATATGAATGGTACCCTTAGAACATAACCCTAGTATGTCATTGGTGAAAAAAATGGATATCATATTATATATAAAATTATTTGGTAAGATCATTAAAGACATTTCTTGTTGAAAATATCCTTTATGGTTTGAAAAATCCCTTTTAAAATATAAAACATTTTTAAAAACCTTTTCTTTACAAATAACATTGAAAACATATAAAAGAGTCATTTGAAACACATTTGAAACATATTTTATGACATAAAAAATATTAAATATTTATTATTTTAAATTATCTTCAAATATGAGTTAATATCATTTTAAATACATTTTTATAATACATTTTTTTGAAAGAACACATATTTTTGACAAAATAGAGAGATAAAGTCAAATTACCTTAAAATATTCGTATCTATATTAAGTACCAATGAGTGATAAAGTGGTACCATTACTTCAATATATCATAAAAAAATATAGGAAAATAAATTTCATGAGTATTTATGATATATTTATCATAATATTTTATCAATGGAAGCATAATCATAAATTATTATGATAAACTATTAGATTGTACTGATAAATTGTTACCACTTTGGTAACATTGAATCATAATCCTATTCATATTATAAAATTAAATTAATAATAACATATCATTAGAATAATTATATTCATGATATAACATTTAAAAGAGGCAGTATATACACCATGTAAAAGAATATAGGTGTATATTAAATTATACATCTCAATGAAGGAAAATGAAGATTAAAGTCCTTTACTGATTTGGTAACTTTTTCACTGTAGAACATATAAAAGAGTGATTCCAAAATTGGTATAAAAATCTAAATAATTATAATTATAAAATAATAATAATAATACATGGTATGAATTCACACAACATGAAATAAATATATGTTGAACATGTCTTGAGTCTCATGGAAAATAAATGTGAGATTAAAAATACCCTGACTATCATCATGATATTTGAATCACGTGATTCATGAATGATTAACAGAAACTGAAACATTTAATATCATTAAATAAAGGAAACTAAGTAAATAGTATTAAATTGGTAATTATAAAAACCATATGACAATAATAAGTGTTGAATATTGCACATATCTCATAGAAATAAAAGTGAGACGAGAAAACCCTTACCTTTAGACTTGACTTTCTTCATATACATTAAGACCTCATATAGATGAAAATATAAGTTTATTAAAAATATAAAAAATGACCATAATATAATATATAATACCATATATTATTTTATTATGACTTTATATCAATAATTTATAAACAATTTCATGTTAAAATTTATGTTTATAGTAATAACAACTTTGTTTCTTCGAATATGTTTTGACATGTTATTATTGGATCTATTACATAGATCATGAATTAACTATTTCATGAATATAAAAAATGGTATAAATATTATATTTATTAATTATATATGCAATTCATAATAATATATTAAATATATAAATATGAAATGAGATACACTATTCATTGAGACTTTTAGCTGCACGTATGCATGAATGTCGTTTTCATTTTATCATCGTATTTTAAAAGGAAAAAATTAATAGATATATATATATATATATATTATCATTAATGAATAATTATTATTTCATATATATCATGGATTGATAATAAACCCATCCTTAATACATTAAATTTAAAGTGTGAATGAATCACATAGATTTTAGAATGTCGTAGTCCAGACATCTACAAACGAAGCTATTGTATTACCACAAAATAGAAATAAAAAAATAATGATTTAAATAAAATTATAGAAGAATAAATAAATAAATAATATCATATATATAACATGAAAACCATATGACCATAATTATTCATAACCTCTAGTGGTTGTAATGCAAGAACAAACAACATCAGTTCATGATGTGGTTGTCTACAGTACACATGAACAATGACTGCATATCCCATTTGATGGAAGTGTGCATTGGTGATTGGAGATACCTTAAAATAAAAACATCTATTTATATTTTAATTAAATTTTTATATATAATCATGTAATAATAATAATTTAAGCGTGGAGACAAAATAAACCAAAAGTGCTCATTGAAGAATGTTACCTTTTATTTGAGAACTCATTTTAGTTTTCATCAAAGGGCTTCCTTGGATGGATTTATTTCAAAATGGTCGGTTCTAGGGGAAAGTTCGGTAATATTGAAGATTATTTTGGTAGGTTTTGTATGATATAAATTTATTCAAAGTTGTGAATAAGTGAGGGGTTTATTTTCATTTTTGTAGTGGAGGAGGAGTGTCATTCTTCTAAATACCAAAAGGTAAAAACTATTGCTGCGTATTCCTCACATCATGTGTCTAAAATAATGGTAAATTTAAAATAAAACTATTAATATGGTATAAATATGGACATATAGTTGATTTTGGAAATGTTTCTGGATTATTTTTCCCCTTAAGAAAATGTTTTAATAGTAAGTAAACTCATATTTACATTAATCTCTATAATTGATTTTAATAATTTTCACTATTATTTTTGATAAAAAAATATATTGAAATAAATAGAAATTATATATTACGATTATTAAAAATATGTAATAAATGTTTCAAAATCCCAATAACATAATTGGAAGAATCTAAATTAGGATAATACTATAGACAAGATGAAACAACATGTTATCAATGTGAAAATGTTCAAATGTTTGAAATTTTTTTATTTGAAATCTCAATATAAAATTTATTCCAAGGAATTAATGTTTATTAATAAATTAATAATTTATCAAAATATAAATTAAAAATATTTTTCAATATAATTTAATTATATAGAAATATTATATGAAATTTTTGTTTCCAATTAAAATTCAATGTTCTTCACTATTCATAAAAAATGAAACTTGTCGAAAAAATACTAAAATTTACCAAAGGTAAATATTGATGTTAGTATTTAAAAAAAGTTGTTTATTTTTAAAAATAAAAATGATAAAATTTTAATAATTTATATTTGAAACGACTCTTCCATTAAAAGGTGGTAAAACTGCCTTTTAGAATAAATTATCCTTTTATACCTAAAACAATATTTCTTGTTATTTTATGTCTATAAAATATATTGGATAAATGTAAACAAAATTGGATGATTTTATAATCTATAAATATTATTAAAAACATTCATCATTTTTTTTGTTTAATTAATTAAGATAAATTGTTTTTTCATATTTTTCTTTGAAAAGGAATATCATTATTTTCAAATAGTTATTACATTCATTTATGGATAATTGATATCCACATGATTAATTTTACGTTAATTTTTAAAATAATATTATCATAATTTAAATAACATTATTCATAAATATATCTAGGTGATAACTACCATAATAATTTAATAATAATACTATTAGTATATCGTAGTCTGGTAAAACTCATTCTTGCATGCCATGAATGTTAACTAATGAACTTGGAATTGTGTGTAACACAAGAAATATTTTTTATGTAACACAAGATAATTTTAGTGTTCTATGTAGTGAATTTTTTACTTGTTTTTTCATAAAAATAAGTAATAACATGATGCTTTCAAATAACAGAAGCTATATTTAGCGTCTATTCGAAGGAAAAATATCAAAAAGATTAAAATAATTTTAAAAAATAATTCTTAAAAACATAGAGTGTTACATTATACCCCTATTTAAATTAATTTATCCATTTAAATTAATATGGGTTATCAAAGGATCAGTATTATAAATTTCCTTTCATAGAATCCCACATCGTAAAAATGAAGACTGAAAATTCCTTCAGAAAGGGACTGATGGAAACGTAATGGTTACAAAAAAGTAACTTTTAACTAGGTTTACACATGGGATAAAATAGAAGGCATGTGAAAACATAAAAGTAGATTATAAAAATTACTATCAAGTTCTGATAGAGAGTGATGTAGAACATTTTTACGTGAAAATCAACAATCAAAAATCCATAACCCAAAGAGTATTAAAAAAGATATTGGTAGAATAAAAAATTATGATCAACATATATGATTTTTTAATTCAATACCCATTTTATAAATTTGAATAAATTTTGTGATATTAAATACTTAGTTGATTTTAGACTAATATCACCCATTTTCATTCATTGATTAATATCCACTTCATCACTTATTCCATGAAATGATGCTGAATTTTATATTCCTAAAACATTAAATGATCATGAAATGATAAATTTAATGATTGATAATTCAATCTATATTTATTTAATATCTATTGAGAAAGGTTAAAAATTGTTATCAAATATTCAAAAACCCTCATGTGATGATATAATACTTTAATTTCAAAAAATTCATCCAAAGCTCAACTTAAACCATTCCATAAATGGTTATTCAAGTAACCCATAAAAAATATTAAAGTTAAAAACATTATAAATAATTTCACTATGCCTAAAATTGATTCCCCATATAGAATAAAGTATATCATTTTTATTACATACCAAATATGTGAATACCTTCAACATATATTCTATTTAAAGATGATAATTATCTATATTATTGTAAAACTATATTGAAAACATACATACATATTCATTCTTTATATAATATATTATACTATACGAAAATATTTTCATTGGTTTCTTGGGTTCATACATCTTTTGATAGGAAATGATAATTTATTATTCCCAAATCGAAGTAGATAATCAGATGAAATTACACTGTAATAATATCATCATATGGATAATTCATACAAAGTCAAACTTGAAATTCACATATAAGGAGAAGAGGATAAGTATTCCATAATTATCATGGATCACATCATCAATTATGATTGAATAATATTTCACTTTTTCTATTATTATTTAGTGGTTTTTGTTCCTTATATTAAAAATTGGTCCTTTTATTGGAGATCTTGATATATTAATTCCCAAACTCCGTTCAATTAAAATATGAATGTGTGGGAGATGCATCCCATGGGGATTTCTCATTATTCGCACAATTATCTATCTTATTATCATTAATTTTTTCATTCAACTGCTTGATGAACTTCCCTTATACCCATATAAAATTTTTTAGTCCCTTTAAGAAAATTCCCTCTATTTTTCCTGAACATTATGCATAATTTAAGTCCCATTCTATTTTCTCTATGGTTTTTAGATTTTTTTCACTCAATATTCCGTTTCTTATCAAGACCATGAGATTGATATTAAAATTAAACCTCCATTTTTACCTTAATACCACATCAAATAACTTCTTTATGACAGATAAATTCTATTATATTAAGGGACACTCAAAGAATATATTTCTAGAAAACTATTAATTGATAGATTTTTCTTCTATGTTGGATGATAATAACTGAACTGTTCCTTGAAAAACAAGTAAAATTTTATTCATAGTCATCAACTGATTCATCATCATTCTTCTTAAGAAAAAGTAAATTATTTTCTATCTCTATATGAAGAATATAAAGAATTTACATTTTAAAAAATATTCTCTAGAACTCATCATAATCCATAGATTAAATTTTATCTTGTCCCCACATATTGTAGATAAATTTTCAACATTGATCTATCTCAACTTCCAAATGATAGAAAGCCAAAGTTACCGTTTGATTCCATGATCACTAGAGAGTGGAAAATTAATTTTTGGTGGTACTAATATATTTCACTTAATCTAATGGATGAATGGATCCATTGAAAGTATATGAGAGTTTTGTCTTGAATGACTCAATAGAACATTGTTCCATTATTTTCTCATTTAGATCTTTTCCATGTTTCATAGATTGAGAATGTTGTGTGAGTATAGAAATGAGTTTTTAATTTCATATACCATATCATTAAGATGCTCATATGAATAATCATTTCAGTATTCATTTAATTCATCATTAACAAAGTTCCATGAGGTTCCAACCACTGAATCAAACTAAAAAACAGTTTTAAAAATGCTAATCATAGTGGAAAACCACACAATCATGAAATATTACATATATGATATCTAAATAATGTAAAAAAACATTTAATATATGATTCTTTATGTTTATACTTTGTTATTAAAATAAATTATTTAAATCATTCATGATGGTTCATAATGAGTTTGTGAATTCTCAGATCATATCTCTTGGGAATGACAAACTAGATATGCAATAATAACCATTATTGTTCACCAGTTCCTAATCTAGTCCAGCGCAATACAATGATTTGGGGGTTGTTACCCCGATGTACATCTATTCCAGAGCCACATCAACTTGTAGTATCCAGACATGAATGTAATTTCATAGAAACAAATCTCTATATCCTTTACCAAAATTCAAAGAACTATTCCTAAACATTCAATCATATTTAGAATTATACTTAGAGATACCCACAAACATATCCTTAGAGATATCCCTAGGGATATCATTAATGCGTTCACGTCATAGTTTCCAAAGTTTTACAAAACATTTTCCATGATACCAATTATAAAGGCTCAGCCTTCACACACATGGATATTACATCATTTTATGTTAATATTCAGAACATTACAAAAGGACTTTCTTGAGGACCATAACAATTTATTATCTTTGTAATATTAGAAAAAAATAGTATATCTTGGTGAAAGAAATTCAAAATCACCCTTAATGATATTCCCCTTTAGTACTATAACTAAAAACATTTCCTCATAACCAACGGAGAGGAAACATATGGAATGGGTGAGGTCAAATTCTGATTAAGTGTAAACAATGTGTATATGAAATTATATAATGAGCATAATGGTCTGAGAACATGATAAAAACATTATAACTTCAAACTATACATATCAAGGATCATAATTAAGAGTAATGGTTTAAGTATTGTAATTTCATAGGAAATGAATCATAAATAAATGAATAACATAATTCATGAGAGCATAAAATTGGAATAAGACCAGGAATTTTGGAATACAAATAATCACAGAAAAAACTATGTTAATGATACCTACCAGCATCCTCAGAACATGTTATGATTAGGATAATCACCCATGTAACTTCTCAAGTCGTGTAATGAACTCCCATGTACCATATTATTTTGGGCAATGGATACCCTTTTATGTACCCTCTTTTTATGGGAATGAGATTCCCTCTAATGTACTCTTTAGATACGGGCATTGGATTCCCTCCTGTATACCCTCTTATTATGGGTTCCATATTACCTCTTGTATACCCCCTTGTTGTGGGCTTGGGATGCCCCCATATATCCTCTTGTAATTCCCTTGGGATGTCCTCATGTATACCCTCTTGTTAAGGGCTTGGGATGCCCTCCATTATACCCTCTTGTTAAATTATTGGGATACCGTCCTATATACCCTCTTGTAATGGTCTTGGGATTCCCTCTTGTATGGACTCTTGTTATAGGTATGGGATTATCTCATGTATACAATGTTGTTACAGCTTAGTATGACCTCCGGTATACCCTATTGTTATGGGAATGGGATTCCCTCTTGTATACCTTGTGATTATGGTAATGGGATGCCCTCCTATGGGCCCTTTGAGATCACATAACATATTACATTACCCAATGATTTATAAGGTGATATAGGTCCCACTCATCACATAATGAAATAATACATACATTTTCTACAAGAGAATAAAACACTCATCATATCCTGATCAATATAATGAGATGTAGTTTATAAACAATATATCATAACCCATCAAATGAATTTGGTATCATAAATATTTCAATATATAATAACCTATTTAGAAGATATAGGGTAAATAATAATTTCATTATATAATACCCCATAAAAAGAATCTAGTTTCATAATCATTTTATCATGGTATATCACATAGAATAGAAATCAGTGTCATAATCTACTAGTCAACATAAACATAAACCTTTCAAAGAAATAATACGAATGGTACCATTGGATATTAATCCATCTAAGGAATATTAACATAAATGGATGTCATATTTGATGGAAAATTATTCTGAAATATAATTTAAAAAATTTATTGAGGAAAATTTCATTTTAATTTTAAAAAATTATTTTAAAAACATAAAACATTTTGAAAACCATTTTCAATAAACATAACCTTGAACACTTACAATGGAAGCTTTGAAAAATATTGTATTTTTTTTAAATAAAAATTTTGAAAATAATTTTCCTACATAATTATATTAACATATAATATAAAAACATTTTGAAAAGAATTTTAGAAAACATTTTTTAATGATCAATGATTTTTGATCGAAGAGAGCGATAAATTTAGATTCCCTTAAAAACTATTTCTTATTTATATTAAGTTAAAAAGAGTGTAAAAATCGTAAGATTACTTTAAAATATAAGTAATTATTACATAATAAGAAATATCTTGAGTATTCTTGAGAGATATATTAGAATATTTTATAAATGTAAGCATAGTCATAAAAAATCATAATAATCGATCCGATTATAGCAATAAACTATTACCACTTTGGTAACATTGAATATTAATACCCATGAAAGAATAACATTACATGAAGAATAAAATAGTATGAAAATAATTACATTCATGTAATAACATTTCAAATAGGTAGTATATAAACCATGTAAAATAATAGAGGTGCATACCATAATATACGTCTCAAAGATGGTAAATTGAGGCAAAAGTCCTTTACCGATTTTGTAACTTTTGAATCGTAAAAAATATGACATACAGATCAAAAAATTAATGTAAATATCCCAATAATTCCAAATATAATAATCATAATGTAATTTAATTCTATGTATACCAACCAAATAAAATAAATAGGTGGTGAACGTGGAAACTGTCTCATAGAAAATAAAAGTGAGAATATATATCCCCTTAGTACTTGAAAAACTTTTGAATCATAAGATCCATGAAATAATAAAATATAATTAAAATTTTAATATCATTAAATATAAAATATTCATGATATAATATTTCTTATGTTTTTATATATACTACACACAAAAATAAGTGGTGAATATAGAACATATCATAAATAAATAAAATTGTGTTGAGAAAACCTTTACCTGATGCATTGAATATCATAGTACACATTATAAAATAAAGTATAATAAATATATGTTAATTATAAATACCTCATAGAACCATATTATTATATATTATAACATATATTATTTTATTATGAATTTATATTACATATTTTCTAAGTGTTTATGTTACTTTTCATGTAATAACTACTTTGTTTTTTGTATATGTTTTGACTTGTTATTCAAGATCCAATTAAATAGATAATGATTTAATTATTTAAATCACTTAAAACATTATATCGATATCATATTTATTTATTATATATTCATTTATATAAGTCAATAAAATATAGAAATATAAAATGAAATACAACTTTCATTGAGACGATAGGTTATACGTACGCATAAACAATGTTTCCATTTTATCATTGTATATTAAAATAATATAAATTAAAAGATAGATAGATAGATATATATATATATTATTTAAGTAGAATTATTATTTCATAAATATCACATATGTTTAATAAACCCATCTTTAAAACATTCCATGTGAAGGAGGAATGAATCACATTGATTTGAGGACACAATAGTCCACACATGCACAAACGAAGTTATCATATTTTTTTGAAAAAGGAAATCATGATGATATTTATTATATAAAGATTAAATATTCATAAATAAAACATATATATAATATAAAATCATTATGTACATCATTATTTCCAACCATGATATGTGGTAATGCAAGAACAAACATCATCGGTTCGCGATGTAGTAGTCCGCCGTACATTGAAATGACGCTAGTGTATCCCATTTGATGGATGTGTGTATAGGTGTAAGTAGATAACATAATATAAAAAATATAATAATATTTAAGATAATTTTTTATCATATAATAAGGTAATAAATGTAATTTAAGGGTGGATAAATAAATAAAATTGAAGTTCTTGTTGAAAATGTTACATCTTTTTTGAGTAGCTCTTTTTGGATGCAACAAAAGGGATTCCTTATTTGGATTTATTCTTAAAGGGGGTATTCTATTATTAATTTATGGAAATTGGTAGCTTATTTGGGTAGGATTTGGAGAATAAAAAAGGGTTTAAAATTTCTGAATAAGTGAGGGGGTTTAGTGCCCATTTTATAGTGGAGGAGGAGTTGCATTCTTTTAATTACAAAAAGGTAAATATTATTGAGAGGTATCCCTTAAATAAAATATATAAATTAATTATTAATTTTTTATAAATGTGATTTTATCGTAGAAATAAGTTTATAAAATTTCTTTGGGAAATGATTCTTGGTTATTTTTCCACTTATGTTAATGTTTAACCCGTAAATAAACTTGATTTTACCTTAGTCACTGTAATTAATTTTAATTAAATTCACTAAATAATTTAGTAGTAAAAATAATTTGAACCAAATAAAAATTGTATATTTGTAAAATTAAAAAAATTTAAACAATTTTTTACAAATTCCTATAAAATATTTGTAGAAATTAATTGAAAATAATCCTGTAGGTGGGATGAAAGGACTAGTTTTTAATGTGAAAATGTTCTAAATTTTGAAATGTTTTTATATCAAATTTCAATGTGAAAATTATTAAAATTACTTAAATTGTATTAGAAGATGAATAATTTATCTATATATAATTTAAAACATGTTTTAAATATAATTTATCAATATAAATAAATAAGGTGAAAATTTTGTTTTCAATTAAAATACGATGTTTTATCTATTAATCCAAAAAAATGAACCTTCTCAGAAAAATACCTAAGATTCACCTAAAGTAAATGTTTGTATTAATATTTTTAAAAAAGTTTATTTTTTCAAATAAATATTATTAAAGATTCAAATAATAATTTTGAATGAAGTTAGCAGTTAAACGGTGCTAAAACTACCTTTTAGAATATTATAGCTTTTTAGTCCTAAAAAATGAATTATTATTATTTTATGCTTATCAAACTTATCAATCAAATGTAAAAAATATGTTTGAATTTATAATATATTAAAATAATTTAAAAAACTAATAAAAATTGCTTTTTTAACATATTGGGATAATCTAAGTTTGTATATATTTTTCTTAGAAAAAGAATTTCATTATTTATTAATAGTTCAAACATTCATTTCTAGGTAATTGACAACCAAATGGTTCATTTGACATACATGTGTTAATTTTTTTTCCAAAATTTTGTCATCATTACTCATAACTATAGTTGGCTGAAAACTAAAAAAAATAAATTAAATATATTAGTAATATTATATTGGAGTTCAATAAAATGTGGACCTATGTGCAACACCACATATCGAAAGAACATGGCTTTATTTGTAAAAAAAATCCAAACATAGGGTTCCCTATACCATAATCTAATGTAAGAAATATGTGTAGCATAAGAATGACAAGGTGTTTTGTATAATGAATAAAAAACATGATTTTTTTATATTACACAAGTTGTATTCGTTGTTTCATGAAAACAAAAATACAAAAATATTAAATTAATTAAATAATAATAATTCATAAGAACTCAAGGTGTTGATCCTTTTCTAGGAATCCTTCTATAACCCATATGGGATGACTTTTCATGTAGGCAATTGATCTATTGTAAGATCTAGAGGTTGTGGTGTTCCCAGTAGCATCAATACTCAACTGGTTAAAGGGAGATACATGAAAATGGAGTGGATGAGATCTTATAACTCATACATGTACAGTAGCGCATCGGCCTGGAGTGGCATGGAATCTATCCCAATCATGGAATAATATTGTGTTATGATTCCTGTAACTAGAAATTTTTAACCACATTCCCTGGAGCAGGTTGAATTGAGAAAATGCATCTCAGACTCTAGGAATTTAGATAGACCACATAATATAGAATGTCATAGTGCCACAACAACTCCCCCAGAGGTTTAACATACACTATATTGAATTTACCTGAAGCTTCACACTCCTCCTAATGATTCGTTCAAAAAATCCTCAGACATGATGCTACTACTCCATTTAGAGCCTCATCTCAAATAGGACCATTAATTGAATCCATAATTATTACCCTCCTCACAGGTCATGATCTTCCTCCATGGCATTCCCTACCTTTCATGAGACTCCCTCAGCCCCATGGAAACAGGGCCCATTACATAGAGTCTACTTAATTTAATATCTTCCTAATCATATCCTTAGAATACATTCTTTCCAAAGTAATCATATATTCATGAAATATCCCATACACAACATTGGATGGAATCAATTCATTTCTTCATCTACCATCCTCCCAGGTAAAAATATTCCATATTTGTCTAAGTAGCGAGGGATGAAGTTATACATGTACCTCCATGTATACCATTTAGGTAAGTCTCTGATGAAAATAAAATTTTGTGGTGAACTAGCATAAAGTGTACCGTTCATATATTTTCTTTCAAGAAACTCTTTTTAGTAGTATCCGAACATAGAATGCTAAGAGGTATGACCATTGGTCCACCATCCTGACATAATCATCCATGACCACCACAATTGGGTGGGGGAATATATTGAATATAAAGTGATCCTTTAACCCAACCCTTGCTAGCATGCATGATGGATCTCACTTGATAGTATTAATTCAAGAGATGTTGAGGATCAAATGCTAGAAATTTTGGCCATGAAGAGTGATTGGATTTGGATATTAATGTCCACCCATGTGTCCAAAAACCATACCAAATAAAAAATGGATGTTCTCAAACACATGGAAGGGGTATTGCACTAACTGATGCAGTGAAAAACCATGTAAATATTTTCTATCACCAGGACTACTATATTGATGTGCTTCCCTATTACTGTCATCACTTCAATGATTTCGGTACTCAATCGCACCACCATGTAGCATATCAAATTGGGAGAATCCAACCATCAATCATAATGGTAGTAAATATAGACATATTGACTTTGGGAGCCACATTATTCACACTATATCTCCATAATCTATACGAGATCACTTATAAGATCCTCAAATTTTACTTATCGTTTCCATAGTATGATGTTTTAGGAAGCAGATGTTTCCTCCATAAAAGAAAGTTCATGTGTTAATTTAGAAAACTACTAATCCATTTTTTATGGGGGTATTTATCATCCTCACCAGGTGCCCACTTGTTCCCTATAAAAAGAATAGTAGATCCCATGCGATCACAAACACTTCTCCTGATCGTCCTAGACATCCATGGATGGGAGAAACCCATTATATATTTCTCATTGGATCGAGATTCCTGAAATTTAGTAGATGCCTCATAATCTATTTTTGAGCTCCCCATGATTTAGGTGAATGTTATTGGTCCCCATTTAGAACATGCTCAACAGCTCTGGCATGATGTACTAATGACGGTTGACAAGGAACTATGTAGGCCATGATGCCTCATAAATTTTGACCCACATTAGTTGTAACTTAAAATTGTGATTGAACAGGAATATCCAATATTCTCAAGCCCACTCATCCATAATGATTCTACCCAGGTGAAAATACCACCTCTTAGTCCAACCTTTAAGAGTGTCTTCTAATCACACCTTGATAATAATCCAATATTTTGCTGGGAAAATCATCACCCAATGACTCACTCCTGTTGTTTATTATTGGATTACATAGTGAATTGTGGTGATTGATGCATGATCCATTATGACATGACCTTTAGTAGCTTTATGTATTAGGTACTACATAGGTGGACTCATGAACTAGTAGTTGGGTGTATCATGGTCACCACCATTTAACACATAATCCCATATACTGAAACCGTAGAATGGTTTTCCCTTACTCAATATAGATTTTTATGCAGACTTCATATATAATTCAAGGAGATTATCATTATCCACCACACTTCATATTCTCTCCCCAATCATGAGGTACCCCAGCATCTCTCTCCCTCATTTAGATAAAACCTCTTTACTTATAGTAGAAATTGTCCCCAAGACATTGAATAATTACTAGGACATTCTTAAAAAGGTGGGTTCTCAAAAAGTCTATTTCATGAATGATTGTAAAATTTATGTAATACTTTTCCTGAAATATTTATTCAAAGAGTAAGAAAGATTCATGAGTTTTGAAGAACAAAATAAAAAACTCGCATGATATTATTGAGCTTCACAAAAATTGATAATTTTCCATTCACTTTTTAAAACATCATGGTCCCCTCAAGGACACACACCCTTATTTGTAGGCTATGTTTTAGGCTATGTTTTAGAATCATAGATCCATGATCACCAATTTTTTATAGTTTCCCCTTTATATCTAACCTTCCTCCCCACCATCAGATACAATTATAAGGGATGAATTTGTTGATGTTGAAATATACATTCATAGGAGAGGTCGAGGAAGGAATTGAAGGTCGGAAGAAAAACTAAGACAAAAATATAAAAAAATCTTAATGGGATATGTTCATGAATGTAAACACCTATATGAAGATCACATTCTATGTAGAGGTTGAGGAATTAACCGCCATGTAGCATATTTTTATTAATAGAAGTCAGTCGACCACATTGAGATTGATGCAGTAGCATCCACATTACAGATGTCTATTCAAACAATGAACCTTCTATCATGAGATTCGTTATCTTCCAGAAGGGATATTTTATTTTTCAAAACTAATTCTCTCACCTCTTCTAGACCTATAAATACAACCCAAAATCCAACAAGAATGGGATGTGACTTGTAATCATGTCAAAAACGCATTGGATTCTCAAGACTCTATCTTTGAATAACAAATAGGATATAGATTTTCAATGGTATCCATCCTTTAAGAAACCTACTATAGTGAGTTATTGAGATACTTGACCAATGGTGGAGATTAAATTTGAAAATGTCCATGACCTTCGTATGTGAGGAAAGCCCTTTGAATCTCTTTGTGTTTAGCGAGGTAATTGTCCTTCATGAATGCAACCCAATGGGAACTAAGACATTAATATAAAGTAGAGATATCTTATTTTGTGAATGGTTCAACTTTTAGATACCCCCTGTCCTTTATGAAAAATGTATCCTTCATGAGACACTTTTCCTCTTTGAGGCCTCCAACCTTAATGAAAACCCCATCCTCCATGAAACCCATCGACCATGCCTTTATATGGTGACTCCTTTCAGCCAACACACTTTCATGAATTTTGAGTGCCTAGTGACCCTATAATAATAAAAGACCAATTTATCTACAACAAAATATACCATGAGACCAGTACTATCAACAATTGTGTCTATTCACTTTTCCTCAAGCTCATCCTGGACCATTACCTCTCCTTTTTCTCCTAAAAATGGAACCCTAATTTCTAGTTATCTTAATAATAGGATCCATAATGTTGGGAACCATTATACACACTCATCCATTGAAATATTTACACCATGTAGCACCTATAGGTTTAAATTCAATAGATTCATAATCCTGAAGGTGGTATCATTAAGGAAAACATCCAAATATTCCTGATAGAGATGACTTATACAGGATTTTTCTCTCATACTTGGAAATGGTATCCCTAGGTGTGGGTCTTATCCAAGATTGAGTTTCATGGCCAAAAATTTTCTATCCCAACATACTAGTCTTATAATGTTAAATTTCATGAAGACATCATCAAAACATGAAAAAATTATACCTTACCCTTTTTATTTAACACATGATGCCTCATGTATGGCATGAATAGGATGACTGAACTACTCTTACCCTATTTGATGAACACATCATGCTTATTTTATGAACATCATTATAAAGTGACACATCTCACATCATGGGATGAAAAACCATCCCATGGAACCTTCCATGCATAATACCCACACTCCCTCTCATAGACACACATTCCATGACATGATTGTCTTTACCACACGATGTTAAACCGTAAAGAACATTCTAGTAACATGACTATAAAATAAATTATCAAAATATGTGGGTTCTTATACTTATCTCTAAAAAAGGAACATATGATACCTCTCTAAGGTTCAAACCTAACATATTAAAAAATTTGAGATGCCTTCCAGTTGTTCAATCCACACACAAAAAAAATCTATAAGTCCAACATATGGTAGACAACAAAATAATAAAGTGTAAAATTTTTCCTTATGTGGAAGTACATCAAAGACTGAAAAGTGTTAAACCTAACCCACTAAAAAATATTTAACTTTTTACAATGGGGGGATATCTATTTGTAAAAGTGAATTTTCTATTGGTAAAATGTTTTACCAACATATATTTCTCTGTCACTAAACTGTTGGTAAAAACTCTGTCGCTAAATGTTTTTACGATAGATAAATTAGTTCTGTTGCAATGATAATTATACCAACAAATAATATATATGTTGGTTAAAGTGTTTATCAACAGATTTTGATGACAAATTTATCTGTTGGAAATAATATTACCAATAAATAATATATATTTATTTATAAATTACATTTGAATAAAAATTATAACTTTTTATTTCTAATAATAT